>JAMPIV010008388.1:0-177500 GCA_024509875.1 Oreohelix idahoensis
ACTCGAAGCTCTGTTAAGAACGGGGACTGATGAAAAAGCAGAGGAAAATATTACATCCTCATACCAATATGTGAATGAGCTGACCACTCGTTTAAAAACTGGCTGGAAACTTGCCAATGAAAATTTGAAACAAGCCAGGAAGAAACATGCTGCCTATTATAACAGGAAAGCTAAAGACAGAGATTTGGCTGTGGGAGAGAAGGTACTGCTTCTTCTCCCCGGTAGCCAGAATAAGTTACAAATTGGATGGCAAGGTCCATATACAGTTCTAGAGAAGGTGTCTAGAACCAATTATAAGATAGATAAGAAGGGGAAAGAAAAAATCTATCATGTGAATCTCCTGAAGAAATATTTGGAAAGAGAACATCAGGAAGAGACACACTTGTTGACCTTGTCCATTGCCATGGAGATGAAAAAGGAACCACTTTCATCATTTGAATATCCATTACACCCCTGTGAGACAGCGGCACAGGTGAAAATCAGTACACATTTAACGAAAACTCAGAAAGAGAGAGTGCAACAGGTTCTAGATAATCATACAGAGGTGTTAACAGACCGACCAGGGCATACAAACTTATTGGAATATGATATGAAGCTGATAGACCCCACACCTGTATGTATGAAACCCTATTCGATTCCTTTTGCTAAGGAGAAAGCTTTGAAGGAAGAGATAGACTATTTGTTGAAGGAAGGAATTATTTCACACAGTGAATCTTCGTATAGTTCCAGTGTTGTACTTTTAAGGAAACCCTCTGGAGAACATAGACTCTGTATAGATTACAGGAGACTGAATGCTATTACAGAAGGACAGGTGGATCCATTGCCGGATACAAATCAGTTGTTTGCCAGGCTAAATAAAGCTAAATATTTCTCAAAAGTGGACCTGAGTAAAGGATACTATCAGATTCCAGTAAAGCCTGAGGTTAGACCATACCTAGCTTTTAGTACCTCAGAAGGACACTATGAGTTTAACAGATTGCCATTTGGATTGAAGAATGCGCCTAGTGTCTTCTCTAGAATGATGAGAAAATTATTGGACCCTCTGAATAACCCATGCATCACAAATTTCATGGATGATATCCTTATAGCAACAGAAACATTTGAGGAACACATTGACTCTCTGAACATGCTGTTTAATCGACTTAAGGAAGCGAATTTAACAGCCCGACCAACCAAATGTTGCGTTGGATGTAAAGAATTAGAATTCTTGGGACACACAGTTTATCAGGGAAACATGACCCCTGACCCAAAGAATTTAGAGAAACTAAAGAAAGCCCCGAGACCACAAACCAAGAAAGACGTGAGATCCTTTGTCTCATTATGTGGTTTCTACCAAAAGTATATCAAAAACTTTAATTCCATATGTGCACCGTTAACTGATTTGACACGTAAAGGACATCCAGATCGAATTACATGGACACCACAATGTGAAATGGCTTACCAGGAATTGAAGGAAAAGCTCACAAGTGTAATATTGGGTTAGGTGCGACTCTGCTACAGAAATCAGATGCATTGGATGGGGAATTAAGCCCAGTGGCATATGCTAGCAGAAAGTTGAATAAAGCTGAAACCAATTACTCAACTAGCGAAAAAGAATGTCTTGCAGTAATATGGGCGATAAAGAAATTCAATATTTATCTGTATGGGAAGGCATTTAAGTTGCAACTTATCACAAACCCTTGTCGTTTCTAGCGCAGGCTAGACATGAAAATTCTAGATTACTCCGTTGGTCATTACTGATGCAGCCATTTGAGTTTAGCATAGAGTATATAAGTGGAAAAACAACTCTGGGAGCGGATTTTTTAAGCCGCCATCCGTGTGATGAGAATCACCCTAAACCCCAGGAAAAATAATAAATTTCTCTATGTGTATATAGAATTATAGACTGACATATAACGTCTGTTTCAAGTGGGGAGAATTTGTCGTGTGAAATTCTAATCCACATATATAAATTAAAAAGTAAATGTAAAGCCTAACAAATAACTTCAATAAAAGGAAAGAAGAATGGTAAAGAACAGTGCTGTCACAATGACTGTACTCGAAATCCCCCTTGTTTTCTCCTTCGTCTGCAAATTGTAACGTTTCACGTTGATAGTAAAAGCCTTCTGCAACATACACGCGTTTCCCCAACACAATAAAACGTGTACTCCATTTCTAAGAAAAACCTTGAGATACGCAAGCTGACCTATATTTAAAATTCCATACATGTCATTTTATACACTACGTTACCATAAACGAAAGACAGATGAACTTAGGATAGAGAGAAGGGAGGGCTGAAAGCAGGCACGCATGCAACACTAAACACGCGTCTCGCTATACAATTACTACCATCACGCGTGTAAGGCCACTAGCACTAACTTTTTTCAAATCGACAGTGATAAAAAACACTACCCATACGAGAGTTAGGTTTTAAAACTTACAAAACGCTTATTAGGAAACATGACATTCTACTGTTTTATGTCTAAAATCCTGACATTAGTCTGACAGTACAGCAGGACAGGTGGCGGTTCTAAACAAAAAAAAAACAAAAAAAAAACAACTACACGACTATCCTAGAAAATACATATTTTGAACGCAGCCCCTTAGCCCCATTAAATTTATATATTTGGGTTCCTTAGGACTTGCTGACAAATAATATGTTAAGTGTTACGCAAATAGTCTAGGAATTAACAAATTATAGCCAAAAGAAATAGTGAGGGTGTCAGACAACCCCAAAATCAGAATCGCTCAGTGGCAGATTTTGACACCACCATTGTACGGGAAATAGGTCCCCATGTTAAATCCTATTTGATTGGAGCGCAATAAATGTAAGGCTAAACACGATTAGTCGGGCTACAAATACTATCTTTTGTTGTTAGGGGAGACGGAAGGAAGAATACTTTTTTTTGAAAAGCTGTGTAAACATGGCACGATTGGTTAGACCCGCCAATATAGTCAATCAGAGGCGTCAGGTCAGCACCACATTTTCAAATAAACTTTCTAAAGCAACAGTGCGTTGAGAGTCAGCTTCTATTTTTCTAAATAAAAGCCTGAGACAGTGGCAGGTCGGATTTTGTGCCTATTCATTGCCAGTCAACGTAATTCTGTTTTATTTCCATGAATTGTGGTAAGCTTGAAATATTTGATATCTTTTTAATGAAAATTGAATGTAAATTGATAATTTATGTCTGTATATGTGTGTGGTTCAGTAGCGAACATGAGGCAAAGCCTATATATTGCTCCAACCTGAACAGAAGGTGTCGGAGAAAAGTAAAACTGCATGGAATTGCCTAACAGTACACTGACACCTATCTTATTGACTAGAAAGAACTTATGCTGGAATTGCAGAGGCGTGGTAACCATTAGGGAGGAGTATACTGGTGAAAATTGTTTCAGATGAAGATAGCAGTTGGCCTACCGCTCTGAACTCAGTGTTTGTTATGTGTTGTGTTGAGTCTGGAAATAGATTATAAATTAGTTATGAAATAGGAGGTACAACCTTCTTGTTTCAGGGACTGTGGTCCTAAAGTTATTGAGCAGCACCTGGTCTGAGCTTTGCTGAATCTGGAGGCTGACAGCATACTCCTGGGTCCAGATAGCGACTAGTGAGGTGTCTCCAGAACACAGGGGAGCAATCGAGCAGAGGAGTCTTTTCCTGCCACCATCACGAAAGTTAAGCCTATGTGGCCAGTGGAGCTCAACATTATGTGTCCCCTCAAAAATTGACATTTTAGTAAAAAAGAGGGACAATACCTTGTTTAAATTGACAGGAACTGTGAACTTTTCCCCCATACTATGTCCCAGATAAACAAACACTTGAAGTCATGATGACAAATAACAACATAGTTTGAAAAACAAAACCAGTATTACCTCATAGTACTACTACACAACTGACACACATAGGATAAGATTAATAAAATATGTCACTACAAGGTTCATATCTATAAATTATGTATATATAAATTGTGATTACAATTGATTGTGATTCCTGGTTCACTTTGTAGTTGAATCAGGATATATATTAATGAAAGTAATTAATACATAAATATTTGAAAATTTATCAGTGACTCAATTAAGATAGTCTTATAGAATGTTAAATGTGTGTGAGTGTCACAGTGTTGTCAAGTGTGGTGGAATAAATTAAATTGTTTATCTGTCTGTTGTTGTTGTGACTTACACTGCATCATTTACATAACCCTAGACATTTAACGTAGTCATCACTATATTCCAGAATAATTCTGACTGAGGTATAATGTGGTAGCAAGTAAGGTTATCTGTAAAACACTACACCTATTAGATACAGATACCTTCACAGCTGATCTCAGTCAGTACACTAAGTCACCTATAAATATTTATAACATCCCACTTTACCACATATATTGGGGTCTCGCTCTCGGGATTTTGAATCTTTCCCTATTAAAAATATTGGGGGTAATTCACTTCAGGGAATAATAGAATTAAAAGGTATCCTTGGGTGGAAATAAATAACGTTGAGCTCTCGGTGCCTGTGGTGTCTTTGGATAAATAAATATCAGATTGTATTGTTTAGTTAGACATTATATAAATTTACCTGTTAGAAAATGGCGGACCTGGCCAAATTTCGATCTGCTGCTGTACAGACTGCGAAAGAGTTAGGAATGGACGGGCAAATTATGATTGCTTATGTCACTGCTGAATGTGACAAATATATTGAACGGGAAGAAAGAAGATTAGAAAAAGAGGCCGAAAGAAGATTGCAGGCTGAGGCTGAGACTAAGAGGTTGCAGATTGAGGCTGACAAAGAGGCTAAGAAATTGGAAGCAGAAGAAAGAAGATTAGCTGCAGAAAGGGAAGACAAGCGATTAGCTGCAGAGAGGGAAGCAGAAAAGGAGGAGAAGAGATTACAAAGGGAGCACGAGTTACGATTAAGGGAGTTTGAGTTTCAAGGCCATGCTCCTGAAAATGGTGCCAGTCCCTTTACCTCTGATGCCACTGCTAGCCAGGGAGCCTCAACCTCAGCTATGAACTTTCATTTAGATCATTTTGTTGAGAAAGACGATGATATTGAGAGCTATCTAAATAGATATGAACTATTAGCTACCACATATGGGTTAGAGAGAGAAAGGTGGAGCTTAAAGTTATCTCAAGGGCTTCGTGGGGCAGCTTATGAAGTTTTTGCCAAAATGAGCAGAGGTGATCAGGAAAATTATGACATGCTAAAGCAGGCTCTTTTGTTAAGATATGAAAAGAACGCAGAATTTTATAGGAAAAAATTTAGGAATGCTAAACTACTGTCAGGTGAAACCTATCACCAGTTCTCTGCACGGTTAGAGACATACTTGGAGAAATGGACTTCTCTGGGGAAAACCCAAGATCTTAGGGAAATGGTCCTTATAGAACAATTAAGAGAGTCCATGGCTCCAGACCTGAGAAAGTTTCTCATGGAACAAGGTGCAGAGAGGCTGGGTGAGTTGCTAAATGTTGCAGAAAGGTATCAAGCAGCTCAGGCAGAGGTATCAGGTAATAAAAAGAAACAGGTGGATAATTTTAGGGCACCACAGAACTTTAATAAATTTGATCCTAGAGATCAAAACAAAGGTAAGCACCAATTTGATAGGCCACGGTATGACAATAAAAATAAAACCCCACAATTCGATGAAAGGAAATATGATGAAAGAAAATCTTTCAACCAAGGAAAGAGATGGTGTAAAAATTGTAAGATGAACAATCATGACACTGACCATTGTAGAAGGAAACCTCCTCATTGTGCTGCTATGACATCTGGGAAAAAGGAAAAAAAGGTCAAACCTGCAGAACTACAGGAACCATACCACCCCCCAGTGTGTGAAGATGTCATCTGTAATGGTGTCACTATAAGGTGTTTATATGATACCGGTTTAGATTACGATTCCGTTGTGAGTTCTCACCTGGTGCAGGCAGATCAATACACCACAGAAACAGTGGAGATTCAAACTGCAACCAAGGATGTAGCTACCATGACACTTCCCGTCGCCCGGATAAAGGTGAAAACGCGATATGTGGAAGGAATCATAAAAAGCAGCAGTGATAAATGAGCCAATCTACCCTCTGATATTGGGGTGTAGATATGTCTTCTTGGGGAATCCCAAGAGACCTGTGATATTGGCAACAGTGCAGACCAGATCACAGTCTAAAAAGGAGGAGGATAATCCAATAAATACTCATCCAGATGAGATGAGGAAGGCACAGGCTGAGGACAAAACACTCAAGCCGTGTTTCAAGAAGTTGCCCAAATCTCATACACCTCCAGGCAAGGGAGAATTTTATATGAAGAACAAGCTGATATATAGGAAGGCTGGATCTGAATCCAATGGTCACGGACAGCTGGTCCTTCCCACTTCATATAGGACTAAAGTGTTGGAACTAGGGCATGCGATTCCCTTCAGTGGTCATATGGGGATCAGCGCAACAGGACAGCGTATAGCTTGTCACTATTTCTGGCCAGGAATAACTGAAGATATCAAACGATATGTAAAATCCTGTCCAGAGTGCCAACGAGTAGCACCTAAACATTGGACTGCACCAGCAACTCTGGGGGAAATGCCCATAGTGGGAACACCCTTTGAGAGAGTTGCCGTGGATCTTGTGGGACCTCTCACCCGAACCAAGAGAAGGAACAGCTACATTCTGACTCTGGTGGACACTTGTTCTATGTGGGGAGAGGCGGTAGCCCTGTCATCGATTGATTCTAAACATGTGGCAGAGGCATTGCTCACAATTTTCACAAGGTTAGGCTTTCCCAATCAAATCTTGACTGATAATGGCTCTCAGTTCAAGGGGAAACTAACAGAAGAAGTTTTCAGGATCTTCCAGGCCAAACACTTCCATTGTAGTGTGTACCACCCACAAGGGAACGGCCAAGTGGAAAGATTTAATGGCACGTTGATGTCGATCCTGAGAAAATTGGCACACGAAAAACCAGATACGTGGGACCAGTACCTTCACGCCGCCCTCTTTGCTTATCGGGAGGTACCCCATAGTTCAACCGGTATGGCCCCGGCAACATTATTGTTTGGAAGGCCAATAAAAGGTCCACTCGAAGCTCTGTTAAGAACGTGGACTGATGAAAAAGCAGAGGAAAATATTACATCCTCATACCAATATGTGAATGAGCTGACCACTCGTTTAAAAACTGGCTGGAAACTTGCCAATGAAAATTTGAAACAAGCCAGGAAGAAACATGCTGCCTATTATAACAGGAAAGCTAAAGACAGAGATTTGGCTGTGGGAGAGAAGGTACTGCTTCTTCTCCCCGGTAGCCAGAATAAGTTACAAATTGGATGGCAAGGTCCATATACAGTTCTAGAGAAGGTGTCTAGAACCAATTATAAGATAGATAAGAAGGGGAAAGAAAAAATCTATCATGTGAATCTCCTGAAGAAATATTTGGAAAGAGAACATCAGGAAGAGACACACTTGTTGACCTTGTCCATTGCCATGGAGATGAAAAAGGAACCACTTTCATCATTTGAATATCCATTACACCCCTGTGAGACAGCGGCACAGGTGAAAATCAGTACACATTTAACGAAAACTCAGAAAGAGAGAGTGCAACAGGTTCTAGATAATCATACAGAGGTGTTAACAGACCGACCAGGGCATACAAACTTATTGGAATATGATATGAAGCTGATAGACCCCACACCTGTATGTATGAAACCCTATTCGATTCCTTTTGCTAAGGAGAAAGCTTTGAAGGAAGAGATAGACTATTTGTTGAAGGAAGGAATTATTTCACACAGTGAATCTTCGTATAGTTCCAGTGTTGTACTTTTAAGGAAACCCTCTGGAGAACATAGACTCTGTATAGATTACAGGAGACTGAATGCTATTACAGAAGGACAGGTGGATCCATTGCCGGATACAAATCAGTTGTTTGCCAGGCTAAATAAAGCTAAATATTTCTCAAAAGTGGACCTGAGTAAAGGATACTATCAGATTCCAGTAAAGCCTGAGGTTAGACCATACCTAGCTTTTAGTACCTCAGAAGGACACTATGAGTTTAACAGATTGCCATTTGGATTGAAGAATGCGCCTAGTGTCTTCTCTAGAATGATGAGAAAATTATTGGACCCTCTGAATAACCCATGCATCACAAATTTCATGGATGATATCCTTATAGCAACAGAAACATTTGAGGAACACATTGACTCTCTGAACATGCTGTTTAATCGACTTAAGGAAGCGAATTTAACAGCCCGACCAACCAAATGTTGCGTTGGATGTAAAGAATTAGAATTCTTGGGACACACAGTTTATCAGGGAAACATGACCCCTGACCCAAAGAATTTAGAGAAACTAAAGAAAGCCCCGAGACCACAAACCAAGAAAGACGTGAGATCCTTTGTCTCATTATGTGGTTTCTACCAAAAGTATATCAAAAACTTTAATTCCATATGTGCACCGTTAACTGATTTGACACGTAAAGGACATCCAGATCGAATTACATGGACACCACAATGTGAAATGGCTTACCAGGAATTGAAGGAAAAGCTCACAAGTAAACCTATTTTGAAATTACCTGACTTAAGTCAAGAATTCATAGTAAGGACGGATGCCAGTAATATTGGGTTAGGTGCGACTC
This sequence comes from Oreohelix idahoensis, assembly GCA_024509875.1. Classification (NCBI taxonomy): domain Eukaryota; kingdom Metazoa; phylum Mollusca; class Gastropoda; order Stylommatophora; family Oreohelicidae; genus Oreohelix; species Oreohelix idahoensis. Next base: position 8,582 of record JAMPIV010008388.1, read on the forward strand.
TGCTACAGAAATCAGATGCATTGGATGGGGAATTAAGCCCAGTGGCATATGCTAGCAGAAAGTTGAATAAAGCTGAAACCAATTACTCAACTAGCGAAAAAGAATCTCTTGCAGTAATATGGGCGATAAAGAAATTCAATATTTATCTGTATGGGAAGGCATTTAAGTTGCAAACGGATCACAAACCCTTGTCGTTTCTAGCGCAGGCTAGACATGAAAATTCTAGATTACTCCGTTGGTCATTACTGATGCAGCCATTTGAGTTTAGCATAGAGTATATAAGTGGAAAAACAACTCTGGGAGCGGATTTTTTAAGCCGCCATCCGTGTGATGAGAATCACCCTAAACCCCAGGAAAAATAATAAATTTCTCTATGTGTATATAGAATTATAGACTGACATATAACGTCTGTTTCAAGTGGGGAGAATTTGTCGTGTGAAATTCTAATCCACATATATAAATTAAAAAGTAAATGTAAAGCCTAACAAATAACTTCAATAAAAGGAAAGAAGAATGGTAAAGAACAGTGCTGTCACAATGACTGTACTCGAAATCCCCCTTGTTTTCTCCTTCGTCTGCAAATTGTAACGTTTCACGTTGATAGTAAAAGCCTTCTGCAACATACACGCGTTTCCCCAACACAATAAAACGTGTACTCCATTTCTAAGAAAAACCTTGAGATACGCAAGCTGACCTATATTTAAAATTCCATACATGTCATTTTATACACTACGTTACCATAAACGAAAGACAGATGAACTTAGGATAGAGAGAAGGGAGGGCTGAAAGCAGGCACGCATGCAACACTAAACACGCGTCTCGCTATACAATTACTACCATCACGCGTGTAAGGCCACTAGCACTAACTTTTTTCAAATCGACAGTGATAAAAAACACTACCCATACGAGAGTTAGGTTTTAAAACTTACAAAACGCTTATTAGGAAACATGACATTCTACTGTTTTATGTCTAAAATCCTGACATTAGTCTGACAGTACAGCAGGACAGGTGGCGGTTCTAAACATAAAAAATAAAAAAAACAACTACACGACTATCCTAGAAAATACATATTTTGAACGCAGCCCCTTAGCCCCATTAAATTTATATATTTGGGTTCCTTAGGACTTGCTGACAAATAATATGTTAAGTGTTACGCAAATAGTCTAGGAATTAACAAATTATAGCCAAAAGAAATAGTGAGGGTGTCAGACAACCCCAAAATCAGAATCGCTCAGTGGCAGATTTTGACACCACCATTGTACGGGAAATAGGTCCCCATGTTAAATCCTATTTGATTGGAGCGCAATAAATGTAAGGCTAAACACGATTAGTCGGGTTATAAATACTATCTTTTGTTGTTAGGGGAGACGGAAGGAAGAATACTTTTTTTTGAAAAGCTGTGTAAACATGGCACGATTGGTTAGACCCGCCAATATAGTCAATCAGAGGCGTCAGGTCAGCACCACATTTTCAAATAAACTTTCTAAAGCAACAGTGCGTTGAGAGTCAGCTTCTATTTTTCTAAATAAAAGCCTGAGACAGTGGCAGGTCGGATTTTGTGCCTATTCATTGCCAGTCAACGTAATTCTGTTTTATTTCCATGAATTGTGGTAAGCTTGAAATATTTGATATCTTTTTAATGAAAATTGAATGTAAATTGATAATTTATGTCTGTATATGTGTGTGGTTCAGTAGCGAACATGAGGCAAAGCCTATATATTGCTCCAACCTGAACAGAAGGTGTCGGAGAAAAGTAAAACTGCATGGAATTGCCTAACAGTACACTGACACCTATCTTATTGACTAGAAAGAACTTATGCTGGAATTGCAGAGGCGTGGTAACCATTAGGGAGGAGTATACTGGTGAAAATTGTTTCAGATGAAGATAGCAGTTGGCCTACCGCTCTGAACTCAGTGTTTGTTATGTGTTGTGTTGAGTCTGGAAATAGATTATAAATTAGTTATGAAATAGGAGGTACAACCTTCTTGTTTCAGGGACTGTGGTCCTAAAGTTATTGAGCAGCACCTGGTCTGAGCTTTGCTGAATCTGGAGGCTGACAGCATACTCCTGGGTCCAGATAGCGACTAGTGAGGTGTCTCCAGAACACAGGGGAGCAATCGAGCAGAGGAGTCTTTTCCTGCCACCATCACGAAAGTTAAGCCTATGTGGCCAGTGGAGCTCAACATTATGTGTCCCCTCAAAAATTGACATTTTAGTAAAAAAGAGGGACAATACCTTGTTTAAATTGACAGGAACTGTGAACTTTTCCCCCATACTATGTCCCAGATAAACAAACACTTGAAGTCATGATGACAAATAACAACATAGTTTGAAAAACAAAACCAGTATTACCTCATAGTACTACTACACAACTGACACACATAGGATAAGATTAATAAAATATGTCACTACAAGGTTCATATCTATAAATTATGTATATATAAATTGTGATTACAATTGATTGTGATTCCTGGTTCACTTTGTAGTTGAATCAGGATATATATTAATGAAAGTAATTAATACATAAATATTTGAAAATTTATCAGTGACTCAATTAAGATAGTCTTATAGAATGTTAAATGTGTGTGAGTGTCACAGTGTTGTCAAGTGTGGTGGAATAAACATAACCCTAGAATTAACGTTTATCACTATATTGAATAATTCTGACTGAGGTATAATGTGGTGTTGTTATCTGTTGTGACTTCACACACTGCTAATCATTTTACATATAAATACGTCGTCACAAATCGTAAAAGTTTGCCAACTGTTTTTGTACTAGAGAAAGTGTCTAACAAACTAATCCACAACAAAGCAGTTGAACACCAACAACCGTGTCACTAGAACTAGCAATCAGTTCTCCTTTATCTTTTGTGGATAGGACAGAAGAGTTTTGATCTTTCAAGAAAAGGTTGGCTACCCACCAGTGGCGGCTTTCTTTAATGAGCTGTTGAGCTGCAGCACCTCCAATGACAACCCCCTGGAACCGCCACTGCTACCCACCTGTAAGTTTCAATGTTTATCATCATCATCATTATCATCTCCATTTCTCTTCTCTATTTGTGAGTGCGTGCGTGTGTGTGTGTGTGTGTGTGTGTGTGTGTGTGTGTGTGTGTGTGTGTTATTTTTGGCTTCCCTCTGAATGTCTGTATTAACATGAAAATATTCTGCAAAGAGATCGACAGATGCGTGAGGTGGTCAGTTATTGCTTGAAGGCCCATAAATGTCTGCCATTTTAGATGCAACGCAAGAAGTACCCTCTGGTATATCTCGAGGTGCCCCCAGGTGTTAGCATGCCCCCGGCTGAAAACCATAGATTTAAAGCAAAGTCCTTGCTAGCTGCATACTACATAGCTCAAAGCGGCACGGTAACACTGATTGAGTAACCAAAAAACAAAATGTTTACAGCAACGTTCGCAAATCACAGCGACCCAGACGAGATTTCAGATGGCACGTGTCAGCAATACGCAAACCAGGTCACATAGACATTTTTCCTTTCAGGTTACAGAAGATAGTTAAACAGCACAAATAAAAAATGCGTGTATTAGCTTAAGTTAAGTGCTCTTCAGTTGTTGGGTTGACATTTGACTTGTGTGCGCGTGTTTGTGTTTGCATGCCAGGCGACCCGTTGATAAAATTACTGACTCATAATTCACTTCCGTTGAAGACTGCAAACTCAATCACGCACTCGCATTTACATGTGCAGTGTATCTTATTATCCCTACAAAAGTGCCTACATGTGCTTGCATATTGATAAATACATACACGGAATACATACAAGCACACATCCGAACATCAACAATGCTGGCATGTTTATCTAACATGTAAATCAAGAAGTAAGCTCTATATCAATTTAGCTTGACAACGGTTTGTTTACCGCGCAAAATGGCGTCTAAGAGAAGTCACAAAAACCTATGACGTCAATGAAAACTGTCTACAGTATCTTAAACGTTCTTTCATACTGCCATTAACAGTTTTGTTCATGCTGTGAAAATCTGATTTAGCCTGTTCAATTCTTGTTTTGATTTTAACTAGGCATTAGCCATTGGGCGTTATGATAACAAACATTAGTTATATTGTTTCAATTGGTTCTAGGTGTTATCTCCTCAGATATTGCTTGCTTATTTGCTTGTAATTTCTTAGGAAGGGGGGGGGGGTCTCTGATGGGACAAAGAAAGAATAGAACTGCTCCCTGAGGCATGTCGTACAGGGCGACTAATACATACATGCCACATGCCATGGTTTACCCATAATCTGTACAAGGTGTTTGCTTTTTTCAGATGTGTACACCCTGTACATAATTTATGTACAGGTTTTCTAACCCATTCCCCTTATTACTGTGTCTCAGAGTTCTTTTATAAGGTCCTATTGAACATAGGATTTCCCAGTCTGTTAGTGATAACACTGGTATACACACATTTTGGTGCCTTAAATTTTATAGCTGGTCTTGGGTAATTTTGGGTTGCTGATTCCAAAAATGTAATCAGATTTTTTCTATCAGCTCTAGTTTTTGAGATAACTAAGAATGACCATATTAGTAGGGCAGTTGTTATGTACAATCCTAGAGTTAGGTGCTATCAGTGGCATTTTGACTTTAGTCTGCATTCATATTATATGTCATTCATCATGTGACGTATTCTTTCCAGAACGTTGTCTCCATTACAGCTGCTCTGAACGCATCACGATTCTGGGCAAGTCGACCTGCATCAGCCAAAGACAAGTTCAGACTCTCTGTGATGTCCTGGGTCCACCGTCGTCTAGATCGACCCCTTCCCCTTTTTCCAGGGACCATGCCTTCCATCACTGTTTTTTCCAGACTATTATATGTAATTACTGTGCATATATTACCAAAAATGTAATAAAACTTTATCACTAGCACTTGTTTAGTCAACACGCAAAAAGGATCTTTTCGAGGACTTCCTGGAATGTGATATGCCCGGACAGTCACGCTTAAGGGTCCAACAGTAATCTGCCATCATGTGGGCATCCCAAAGTCCCTGGTATCTCTCTTCCATTGTTTTTATATCTTGGTGAAATCTTTCACCTTGCTCCTCACTAAAGTCGCCAAGATTCTCCGGAAATAAATGTAAATGGTTATGGAGGTAGTGCAATTTTATGCTCATGTTGCATCCAAGTTCACAAAAACTCGACAGCATGTTTCCAACTAATTCAGAATAATTGTCTGCTTTAAAGTTACCCAGAAAGTTTTGTAAAACTAAAACAAATGATGACCAGGCTGTGGACTCTGTTTTGTTCATGAAATCAATAAAATTTGGATCGTTTATTAACTTTCTAATTTGAGGTCCATCAAAAAAATTCCAGCTTTAAGCTTGTCTATGCTCAATTCTGGAAACTTTCTGCATAAGTAATTAAAACAGGTAACATCTTTGTTCAGTGCCTTAACAAATTGCTTCATCAAGCCAAGCTTTATATGTAATGGTGGCAGTAGAACTCTTTTTCGATCAATGAGAGGCTTATTGACAATATTTTTTTCTCCAACTTTAAATTTATCCCTCAACGGCCACTGTTTCTTTGTCCAGTGCACATCTTTTGCCCTGCTATCCCACAAACATATAAAGCATGGATATTTGGTGAATCCCATTTGCTGGCCAAGCAAGAAGTTCATCATTTTAAGATCTACACAAACCATCCAGTTATGTTCTAAATACTTCAATTTTTCCAGAACTGTGCTTATTGTAGCATACTCCTCCTTCATTGTAGTAGAATGAGCAATTAGAATTGAGCCATATTTGTTACCATTGTGTAAGAGAACACCCTTCAAACTTCTTTTAGAGCTGTCAATGAAAAGTCGCCACTCATCTGGTGTATAACTTACACCCATTTTGTTAACAAGACCTCCTACATTAGTACAAAACACAAGGTTGTTTTCTTTACAAAAGAATGGAATAAAACCTTGCTCTCTGCTGCGATAAAATGTAACCTTTGTTTCAGCAGTCAGTAATTTTTTTTCTTTCAATCTTGAAGCCAAAAGTTCTGAAGATTCCTTGGAGAGATATAGATCTCGGATTAGATCATTTAGTTCAAGCTGGTCGAAGCGTTGAGCATCTGAAAAATCATCTTCGAAATCACTATCACTGTCACTTGTCGTTCCACATGCCACTGCTGTCTCATCTTCTAGCAGGGAATCCGAAATCTGACTGAAAGTTGGAATTTGTATTTCATCTCCGTGTGGAACAGGTCGCCTAGCAGAATCTAAATCTGGATATTTCCACTTTTTGTGATTTTTTTCCATTAATTCCCTTAATATTCACAACACAGAAATAACAGTCATCATAGTGGTTCTTGGGCTCTCTCCAAACCATTGGAATTCCAAATTTTAAACATTTTCTTTTCCCACAAGTCCACTGTCGCAGGCTTTCAACACATGTTTTGCAAACAATATGAGGAGCCCAAGACTTGTCCTGGTCACCTAGTTTTACTTTAAAGTAAGCAAAGTATGCCTTTTTCACAAAAACAGTAATATGCTTCCTATGTTCTTCTTTGAAAGTGTACTCTCCACAAATATAACAAAATAATTGCGGTGAAAGAAAACATGCTCTTCTTGAAGATGATGCCATTCTCTGTTAGAAGTGTAATAAAATAAGTAGCATACTAACATGCATGCAGTGGCTTAAAATCTAAAAAAGGCAATTCTGGGAAGATTCCTGGAAAACTGAAACTGAGAGTAAACAAGCAGTTTTCTTTTGTAAAGGACTAGACAGCAATAGTTTTTTTTTACATAGCCTTATATAGAAAATATTGTAATAATACAGGGTGACCCAAAAAAAAACGGATTTTGAAACTACCCCCAGACCGAGTGTTCGAAGCATCAAATCAACGTTGCTGTGTCCGTTCTACTGTGCCAGAAGATTGCATATTCCATTTGGGGTGAGTGTAAACATTTATTTCACAATGTGAATTGTGACATGTCTGTACGTGCTAAGTGGTTATAACAGTCACAGGAGGTTGGCAATCTCACCATATGACAATAGTATTTTAATAAACCACTACAGCAAGCACTGGTGTTTGCTTTTGGCTAGTTCGCTCAGGAAAGCGAAAGAAGAAGCGACCCCAGACTCCGAACGGATCAGTTAGATGATTACTTCACATGTGCCTAGAGTGTATAGTATCATTTCGTGAAATAAATGTACTTTTATAATGTTAGTTAATGCAAATAATTGCACTCGCGCTATCCAGACACATTTTCCCAATTTAAGTAACCAGATTTCTAATCACATTCCCTGAGTTATCCTATGTATACTCATGGAGAATAATTATTCAGAGAGGCTAACATTGGTGGGTGGACAGCGAGACAATGCGCCTGTTAATTTGCAGCCCACAAATGGACATAGCAGAGGCATTTTTTTTGGGGGGTACGAGACTACATTTCTGTTCGTGGTTCGAAGCTACAAGACGGTTTTTAGTACCAGACCAGTCTGAAGTAAGAATCTTCGCCACTATCTTGTGACTCAAGAAGTTGGGTTCGACACCAACTACCTAAAGTGGACACGTTGTGAAGACACCCACCTTGACATTAGGAGTGAAGTTCATCTAAACGCCTCTAGAGAAAAGTCCTCATCACAAAAGACCTGACAACGACCCATTGCAGTACTCAGCCAGTTAGTTATTTGTAACAGGCGCAAGCAACGGACAATAATCATTCGTCCTCAATTAAGTCTCAGTGAAGACAATTTTAAAACCCTCTAAAGTCACTTTCATCCATATTTATGTAAATTTATTAAAGACTAATTGATTATTAAATTTGTTATATGTTATTTTACAAATTCATAGTTGATTCAGTTCTTATAGATAAGAGAGCGCATGTATGATCTGAAATCTTTAATATACATACACAAATAGTTACAGCCATAGAGCCAACAATACTTATAACAGGAATTTCGCTGGATTAAACCAGCTGGGTGCTCGAACAAGCCACACCGTTGCTTAAAACTTCACATAAAGTGCCGGATCAGACACAAGTTAATAGTGCTCTGCCCTATGCAACATTGTTCTTGACTTCTGAATTATATTGTGAACACTATCTTGAGATAGAAGCATCATTATCCTTCTATCTACAACTCTGCCCAAGAGTAATCTTGTGCGAAGGTAGACACCTTTGAAGACCCACAACAGTTACTCTTGAGTTTTGGTCACTGGTGGACCACTACTGCAGAGCAAAGGGGAGGTAAATCCCATGACGCCACCATTACTCCAATTTTTGTTTTGGTTTCTGGTTCAACTATTTAGTCCACTATTTTTTAAAGCACCATTAAAGCACCATTCAAGCACAGGCCCGGGAGGGCATGACGTATGTTTGATGAGGGCTAGTGCTCCGCGGGGAACAGAAAAGTTGTGATATTAATTACAATGCAGCCAAATCATTTACCATCTAAGACAATCCTTCAATAGCAGAAGATCTGGTTACCTGGTTGTCGTAAATTTATTTTGAGAGAAAAGAGTCGTAGAAATAGTGGTCCGGTTTAGAGTGGAAAATGATGATGGAAAGCTCAGTGATAGAAAATAAGAGATTTTATTAGTTACTTCACAGCGTGCTGGAGGAGAGTAAAGACAGACTTATTTACGACAAATCGTGTCTCTCAATCTTCTCTTTCACTCTCCTGGTCAAACAATTATTTGCCAGTTTTCCAGACTCGCATCTGCGCGCTCACCGCTTCGGTGTTTTCAAACACACACACGACGTTGATACAAACTATATTAAACGAATAGGGGAAAAGTTGGGCTTTGGGTATATCCAACACACAGAACTAAATGAGTTTATGTGATTTTATTCACTTTAAACATCCATTACTAAAAATATCAGATATTACATAAATTATCATAAGTACACAAATGCAAATAACAAGTTTGGGAGGGGGTGAAGAAGATTGGTATCGACTAAGCCCTTCCCGCTCATTAGACAAAGACAAACCCAGTCCAGAGATAGATCATATCAGGAACACGGGTACGTTAACCTAACAGTAAAGTTAATTACTCTGAAAGAGGTGTTACCAAGTTAGGTATAAGTGATAGAAAAAAAAAACCTGTTCTTCCCAGCTGTTCTTCCCTTTACTAAGCAGATGGAAAGGAGGTGGTTTTAAACAGAGTTAACAAATTATCAACTCTCCCACTTAAAGGAACAATGTAGGGTATACAGAAAAGATATATGTTACCAGGTAAGCAAGTTAACAAAATGGTCACACAAAAGAATTAATTTCCTGTCATTCATACACGCGCTAGCAAAGGCCTTCACTCATCTTGCTCTCACTTACCGATTGTGAAAAAAATCTTGCACTCCATAGAATAACACAACAGCAGTTACACCTCAACTAAATGTATGAGTGTTTGTCAAGTTCTAGCCCCAGATTATCGGGTAGGCGGTCAGCACATAAAAGGGTCCCGTAATCGCTGGAAAATGAATCTGTAGTTGTGTCTCTTTTCTTAATAACAGTTTCTATGGGAGGGCACGGTCTCTGATACCGGGGTGAGGATGGTGTGGTCTATTTGACTATGCCGCGGATAATAAAATTCTTACGCGTGCTGGTACACTTTATCCGTGAGGTATGGTTTAAGTCCAGTGAGAAAACTAGTCACATCACTGTTCAGGAAATTATGAATTATCTCTCTGTGTCAGTAAACTAACAAAGCTCGGGCCAGTGTTCTTCTTCCCGTTACGACTTAAGTTGTTTGATGGTGCGTTAAATTTGTCTTTGGGTGTGCTTTCTTTGCTATAAGTTAGATAGCGGAATTCCAAACATAGAATCGCCTCAAAGATTAAAAATTTACACAGTCTCAACAAGTTCTGCGTCAGGGAACTCTACACACTGTTTATGCTTTGCCTTGCTTAGATTGATTTCTTTATTGCTTTCTTAATGCTGGGATCGCACAGGTTACGATCACTCTGTATGAAAGAAAAAAAAAGACATGTAATATACCGAAAACAAATAACCTTCTAAAGCGCGATGAATTTCCCGTTAAGCCTATAATACACTCGAGTATTTAATTATGTATTTAATAAACACTGCGCGAATTCTAGTGGTTAAAAACACACATCTATAAAACTAGGACTTAACTGAATTTATTAATTATAAATTCCTTCGCGACTTTAAAAGTTAATTTAAGCATCTATTATCTTTTGAAATAATATAATAGATAGATCATTATATTTAAAACTGGAACTCTTGAGATGGTTTAATTAAATAGATTTAAATTAACACAGAATCCCTTTAAATAGAATGACTGAGCTAGACCACTGATCACTTTACACAATATATATTTTACCGCTTTGCACAGAATTAGAAATCACTGCAAATATATATAAAATCCAGGGGAAAATCTATAACAAGATTTCAATAAAGCTAGTGCTTCTGTAAAGGTCTGGCCAGCGAGTGATAACGTGTCTAGTTCTACATGGTCTATTTAGCTAAAATGAAATGTAAGTTGAGTGGGACATGATAAACTTGACACTTATTTGATCTCACGAACTTTTGGGGATCTGACCGCCAAATCAAGAGAAGAAGCCGCCCCCTGGTCTTCGTATCCGCTCGCTGCTGCCCGTTTCGCTTTCCCCCGTTCGCTCGGTTCCTCGATTGACACCGAGACGCGAAATTAGCGGCAAGCAACTGCGTCTCGTATCAGGGAAAACTACTGTCTTTGATAGCGCCGATAGTCTCCCCTAAGATCCTCAGTTCGTCTCTTTGATCTCGTCGCTGTATCCTACATGAGTCCCGGTGGAATGAGTTCTGGCAAACGAAAAGTTACAACAAATGTTCAGGGGTTCTAATGTTATGAAAAGCTAAAGGTCCCTTTAAATCATCCATCATATCAGGGAAAATTCACTAGTCAAACTAGACGTACGTCACAATCGTCCCCACTTTTAGACATGAAACCATTTTTCATGTTTTCATTTTTGACAATGGAGGTGACCTGATTGGTGCTTTTAGGATGAGTGGTATCTTCAGTTTGCTCTTCTTCCTCTGTAGACCAGTTTCTACTCAGGAAATCAGCCCCGACATTCTGTCTTCCCGGAATATATTCCACTTTGAAAGAATAGACGCTTAGAAGGAGGGCACAACGCATGATCCTAGCGTTAAATTCTTTATTGGCACCAAGAAATGCTAACGGAGCGTGGTCTGTTTGCACCGTGAACGATGTACCATAAAGAAACTCATGATGGCGTCTGATACCGTCAATCAGAGCAAGACATTCCCTTTCAACTACGCTGTAGTTCCGTTCCGCTTTATTTAATTTCCGACTGCCATAGGCAACTGGAAATAGCATGTTCAGGTCACTGTCATCGGCTTGAAGCAGTGTTGACCCGATGCCCTGACCTGACGCGTCGACTCTCAGTACAAAAGGTTTCTTGAGGTCAGGCAACATCAAAATGGGGTATGCAGACAACTGTCCTTTCAAAGTGCTATACGCGTGTTCGCACTTTTGATCCCATATGACCTTATCAGGACAACCTTTCTTTGTGAGGTCAGTCAGAGGTGCCGTCAGTCCGTTGAAGTTCTGGATGTACTTCTGATAGTATGCACATAACGATATGAAGGAACGTACGTCTTTCTTCGTTCGGGGTCTTTTTGCTGCCACTATTTTCTCCACGTTCTTCTTAATAGGCCAACTGCATCCGTGAGAAATAGTGTGCCCCAGGAAGTCTAACTGTTCAAACCCGATGAGACATTTGCTAGGTCTGGCTGTGAGACCCGTTTCCTGTAGTCTCCTGAGGAGCATAGCAACCGTAGCAATATGTTCTTCATAGGTTTCCGATGCAATTAAGATGTCATCCATGAAATTATGGATATGGGGACTTTGCAAAGGTTCTAGAAGCTTCCTCATCATCCTGGTGAACACTCCTGGTGCGTTCTGCAAACCGAACGGCATCACGTTAAATGTGTAATGTCCTTCACTAGTGCTGAAAGCTAACAAAGGTTTAATTTCCTCCTTGACTGGTATTTGATAATAACCTTTACTGAGGTCAATCCTGGAGAAGATCTTAGCTTTGCTGAGCTTGGTGAACAACTCAGAAACAGTTTGGAGAGGTTCGGGCTGGAATTCCGTTACAGCGTTTAGCAACCTGTAATCAATGCACAGCCGAACTTCCTTATTGGGCTTCTGCAACAGCACTACGCTCGAGCTGTAAGGAGATGTAGACTCACTGATAATTCCTGCCTGACGCAGCTTGTCTATTTCTCCGCGAAGTGCATCAGCTTTAGCGTACGGGATGGGGTAAACTCTGGTTTGAACAGGGGTCTCGTTTGTTAATTTCATATCAAATTCAATGAGATTTGTTCGACCAGGTACATCCGTTAAGACTGCACTGTACTGTTTTAGTAGAGCCCTAGTTTCTGTTTGTTGTTCAGGTGAGAGATTGTCGCCGAACTTGACATCTTTAAAGGATTCTGTGGGTTGCAGTGGATACTCCATGCAACCATCATCATCTTCCTCGTCTTCCGTTGCTATGGCGACAGCCAGGAGATGCTCGGAGGATGGCACCGGTCTTTCCAAATATTTCTTTAGCAGATTTATGTGGAAGACCATCTCCTTTCCTTTGATGGAGATCTTGTAGTTGGTACGTGAGATCTTTTTAAGGACGGTAAACGGTCCTTGGCATCCGATGCGAAGTTTATTGCTTCCGGTTGGAAGTAGCAATAGGACTTTCTCCCCTGGTTGTAGTTCTCTCTCTTTTGCAGCTTTGTTGTATCTTTTAGTAATTTTAGCGCGGGCTTTCTTACGGTTGGTAGTAGCTAGATCCCATCCTAGCTTTAGCCTTTCCTTAAGCTCAGATACATACTTGCTTGCAGAGACGACTGTCTCGTCAGCCTTCTGGTCTGTCAGGGACCGAAGTAAGGCTTCTAGTGGCCCCTTAATAGGTCTGCCAAATAAAAGTGTAGCTGGCGCAAAACCCGTAGACACTTGGGGTACCTCTCGGTAGGCGAATAAGGCAGCCGATATATATTGGTCCCAGTCTTCCGGTTTCTCCTGACCCAGCTTACGTAACATCATGGTGAGGGTACCGTTAAAACGTTCCACGAGCCCATTTCCGGCCGGATGGTAGGGACTTGTGTGGATATGTTTGGCCCTCAAGATCTTAAAGATCTCCTCCATTAACAGGCTACGGAATTGGGATCCATTGTCCGTCAAAACTTGTTGAGGGAATCCCAACCGTGTAAAAATTTGCACAAGGGCTTCTGCGACATGCTTGGAATTAGTGCATGGTAGCGGTACGGCTTCGGCCCACATAGTGCAAGTATCAACTAAGGTCAGGATGAACCTGTTCCTTCTTTTGGTCTTTTCCAGAGGACCAATAATGTCGACAGCAACCCGTTCAAATGGAGTCCCTACTATTGGCATTTGCCCCATAGGTACTGGGGGTGTCAAGTGCTTGGGTGCTACCCGTTGGCACTGGGCGCAGGATTTCACATACCTGACAATGTCAGAGTTCATTCCTGGCCACCAATAGTGGTTTTTTATTCGCTGAATAGTGGCGTTTTGTCCCATGTGTCCGCTAAAGGGAAGAGAGTGCCCCATTTCTAAGATCTGGTTTCTGTACTGCGTCGGTACTAGGAGCTGGTTATTCCCCGTGTCCGGGTTGCCCGTTCTACGATACAATACACCATCCTTAGAAAAGATGTCTCCGTTGTGTCTGGGGTCCTTAGCCATGGGCAGTTTTTTAAAGCAGGGCGCCAGAGTAGGGTCCTTTTGTTGCGCCTCCTTCAGTTCATTCGGCAACAAGTTTGGCGCAGGCTCCCTCTCCTTCTTGGCTTGCCCTCTTGTGGTTCCCGCTGCCACAATCGGCTCCTTAGGTCTCCCAATGAACACATATCTACATCCCAGGATAACTGGGTAGATCGGATCATCCATTATGGCCGCTTTAATAACTCCTCTGACAAAGTCAGAGTGTATTTCTACCAGTGCGATAGGAAGCGTCCTGGGTGCATCACTCCTGAAAACTCCACTAAGTTTGACGGTTTCCTCTGTCTCCTGACCTGGTTTGACTAGGTGTCTAGCAACAATACAACTAAAGCTTAATCCAGTGTCAAAAAGACAAGTAGTAGAGGTACCGTTCAAAATTACAGTTCCTCGAGTTGAGGGTCGGTCCCCCTCAGGTTGAGAAACACTGACATTGACTCTACCTTTCGAGGCTGTATGCAAACATCCAATGCGGTTTGCACCGGTTTGTTTGCCCTGATCAGACGTTCCTGGTGTAGGGGTCTTCCCTTTTCCTTGACCTTGGTGGCCGCGCTGCCACGTAGGCTTGTTGGGTTGATCAGAATTTTTGTTGGGGGGGTATCGGGTTTTGTAGAATTTCGATTTTTCCTGGGGAGGTTTCTGGGTATTGTTATCTCGTTGGTTATAATGTTGAGAGGAAGTGGAAGAATAGGATGCCTGCTCTAGATTCTGTTTTCGAGATGGCTCATCGGTGGGTTTACGTTTAGTGCTGGGAAGTTCGGCCATAGCATTGCTATAGCGTTCGGCTTTATTGAGTCTGTCTTTAAGCCTGACTGCCCCCTGTTCAGCCAAAAATCTACGTGTTTCATTCGACAAAGTGGATTTTATCTGCTCCACAAGAACAAGTTCGAGGAGTCCCTCATATGAAAGAGGTAGGTCAGATAATTCAATGCACTTTGTCAGATAACCCGTGAGACGTGAAGAGAACTGTGGAAATGTTTCCTTGCTCTCTTTTCGGCTGTTTCTGAACAACTGCAGAAACTTTCGGGCAGTCATCTCAAACTGCTGTAGTAAGGCCTTTTTCAACATGTCGTAATCATGTTGATTCGGTCCCAGCTTTGTGTACACGTCATAAGCATTGCCTTTCAGTGACGTTGAAAGTTTGAGCGCCCAGCGGGTACTCTCTAACCCATAAAGATTCGCGAGTCTCTCGAATTTTTCTAGGTAGCTGTCAATTTTTTCGTTAGGGCTAGGAAAAGATTCTAAAGAAAACGACATAGCAGTTAATTGGGCAGATTTAGTACTGGAGAGGTCCATTGATTGAGACTGGGGCGAAGACGGCTCTCCGTTAGTCGAAGTAGAGGCGCCCCGACTCTCTAGAGCCTTAAGCGCCAGTTGATGCTGTCTTTCCTTGTCTCTCTCTCTCTCTCTCTGCGAGTTTCCATCTCTGCTTCAATTTTCTTCTGTTCCAAAAGACGTTCTTCCGCTTCTTTCTTATCTGCCCTCTCCTGGGCTTCTCTCCTCTCTGTTCTTTCTTTCTCTTCCTTCCTCTCAGCTTCTGCTCTCTGTTGCTCCGCCTTCCTCTCAGCTTCGGCTCTCTGTTGCTCCGCGTCATATATTTCCAATTCCTGGTTAATAAACGCGTTTGCAGCTTCTGCATCTAATCCTGCCTCTTTCGCTTCCAGCCTCAAGATGGACCTCATCTTTATCCTCTCTGCCATTGTTAAAGAATAAGATGAAGTATGCTTAGAGAACTAGTAAGAAGAAACGCGAAAGGGCGGAACTCTGAACCGCTACGAGAAAAAAAAACACAAGTATAAATTTACCTGTGTTACCTCCTACCTGTAAGGAGCCGCGGTAGCATAGTGGTTAGTGCACTGGCTTCCTAGCGCAGTGGTCTATGGTTCGATCCCCAGATGAGGCGGAAAAATTTTTAGGCCACAAACGGCTCCTGGGTCGACCCAGCCCCAAATGGGTACCAGAGCTACTCTGGGAAGGTTAAGGCGGCCGGCGTGATGCCGACCACATCACCCCTCGTGTGCCGACGGTCAAGATAATATGGGCCTAACACCATATTCCCAATATGCCTAAATGGGCGTGTAACGGGTTCCTTTACCTTTTACCTCCTACCTGTACTGTGCAAACTTATCGCTGCTATTATCTGGCAATTAAGGCTCTAAACGCAAGCGACTATGCCACTAAATGGTAAGTTACACTGGAAAAGAATCTACTTTTACTAACAGTCGAGAAAAATTTATATTAAAACAGTTTAAAAGAAAAAAAAATTTTCCCCTAAATTTTTAATCTCTGACAACAAACTCCGTCCCTAAAGTCAATTTATTGAGGGTGAAGTTGGATGTTATAAATATTTATAGGGGACTTAGTGTACTGACTGAGATCAGCTGTGAAGGTATCTATATCTATTAAGAGTAGTGTATTATAGATAACCTTACTTGCTACCACATATCTCTATATCTCAGTCAGAATTATTCTGGAATAGTGTGATGCTACGTTATGTGTCTAGGGTATGAGTATGGTGAAGTGTAAGTCACAACAACAGACAGATAAACAATTTAATTTAATCCACTACTCTTGACAACACTGTGACACTCACATACATATAACACTCTAAGAGAATATCTTAACAGGAGACACTCGATACCTTACCTTTTCAAAATAACAATATGTATTCATTTCTAATCATAAAGGGCATATGTAACATTGTCCTGATTCCCCCAAAGACAAAGGAACCAGGATTAACAATCAATTTAACTTAAAAGTTATGTACAGAATGTATTTAATATGAATCCTGTAGTGACATCTATTATTAAAAATATCCTATGTGTGTCAGTTGTGTAGTAGTAATATGAGGTAATACTGGTTTTGTTTTGTTCAAGCTCTGTTGGTATTTGTCATCATGACTTCAATAGTTTGTCTTTAGGGACTAGTATTGGAGATGTTCTCAGTTCCTGATATTAAGACAATTAATATCCCCTCTTCATATTATGTTTACAAATTCATTTCAAGATGAGGGGACATAATGTTGAGCTCAGCTGGCCAACTCGCTTATCTGGCGTGATGGCGGCAGGAAAGGACTCCTCTGCTCGAATTCTCCTCTGGGCTCTGGAGACACCTCACTGATAGCTAAAAAGACCAAGGAGTATGCCGTCCGACTCTGGATTCAGCAAAGCTCTGACCAGGTGCTGCTCAGTACCATCAAGACCACGGTCCCTGAAAACAAGAAGGATGTACCTTCTACTTCATAACTAACTTAAACTCTCTTGTTACACTGATCACAACACAGCACAAACATTGAGTTCAGAGCATTAGGCCAACTGTCAGCTTCATTTGAAATACTTTATTCCAGTATTACCCTTCTTAATGGTTACTACGCCTCTGCAATTCCAGCATTATTTCTTTCTATTCAATCATCCAGGTGTCAGTGTACTGTTTGGCCATTCCATGCCGTTTTACTTCCCTCCGACACCCTCTGTTCAGGCTGGAGCATTATAGGCTTTATCTCCTGGTTGCCACTGAACTACACATATATATACAGGCATAAATTAACAATTTACATTCAATTTTCATTAAAAGATACTGAATGGTTCAAGCTTACCACAATTCATACGAATAAACACAGATACGTTGATTAGCAATGAATTCTGGCACAAACTGGCACAAATTCCCATCTGCATATCTTCCAGGAATTTACCTAACAAAATATAAGCTGGCTTCACCGCACTGATGCTTTATCAAGCTAATTTAAACAAGTGGTTTCGAACTAACGCTCCCAAGTGTGTATATCAGCGAGTCTGACCAATGAGCCCCGTTTCGACAAGTGTTTGAAAAAATGTTACCTTTCCCCGTTTCCCCTAACAACCAAGATAGTATTTCTAGCCCGACCAATCGTGGTTAGGCTTTCATTTGTTGCGCTCCAATCAATTTGGAGTTTACATGGTAGGCTATTTCTGTAACGTAAATTTTTTTCAAACACGTTAAAAAAAAATCTTATGAGCAGAAATGCAAAAAATCATTTACGAGGCCTTCCTGCATGCTGTCAGGCACACCTTCCGCCCAATATATTAAAAAAAAAAAAATTCTGGTGTGAATAATTTATTAACTCCATGGGACTATTTGCGTAACGTTTTACATATTCTTTGTCTCCAGCACAGTCCCTTAAAGGAAACCCAAATATACAAATTTAAAAGAGCTAAGTGGCTGCGTTCAAAATATGCAATTTCTTCTACCTCCTGTTTCGAAGATGTGCTGTCTGGGTACTGTATGTTTTCAAACGTCAAAACAACCCATCTATTGTTATCTTTCCTAATAAGAGTTTTTAATGATTTAAAAAAACCTAACTCCTGGATGGTTAAAATATTTTATCACTGTCCGTCTGAAAAAAAGTTTAGTGCATATGGCCTTACACGCGTTGATGGCAGCATATTTGTGTATCGCGCGACGCGTGTTTAATGTTCGGCTTTCTGCCTATCTCCCTTCTCGCTATCCTTTTCTACTTTGAGATCCATCAGTTCGTTCGATTTGGTAACGTATATAATATAATGATAGGATTAACAATAGGTCACTTACGCAGCCATCTCTCTCAATGTTTTTCTTAGAAATGCAGCACACGTTTCATTGAAGAAAGCGGGTAATAATACAGTAAGCTTTTACTATCAACGTGAAAGCGTTACAATTTGCAGACGAAGCAGAAAACAAGGGGATTTCGAGTACAGTCATTGTGACAGCACTGTTATTTTTCCATTGCTCTTTTCTTTATTAATTTTATTTGTTAGGCTTCATATTTACCTAATAATTTATATATGTGGATTAGAATATTTCATGACACCTAGTTAGACCCAAACTAAATCAGACTCAAAATATCTTTAACCCGGCTATGCGATTGCCTCAAATGTAGCTCAAGATCCCAGAACCAGCCCACAAATATGTGTGCATCAAATGTATCTCAAAATTATCCCAGACGAGCCGGCCAAATATTGTCGTAAATTTATTTTGAGAGAAAAGAGTCGTAGAAATAGTGGTCCGGGTTTAGAGTGTAAAAAGAAAGATGGAAAGCTCAGTGATAGAAAATAAGAGATTTTATTAGTTACTTCACAGCGTGCTGGAGGAGAGTAAAGACAGACTTATTTACGACAAATCGTGTCTCTCAATCTTCTCTTTCACTCTCCTGGTCAAACAATTATTTGCCAGTTTTCCAACTCGCATCTTGCGCGCTCACCGCTTCGGATCGTGTTTTCAAACACACACACGACGTTGATACAAAACTAATATTAAACGAATAGGGGAAAAAGTTGGGCTTTGGGTATATAATCACCAACACACCAGAACTAAATGAGTTTATGTGATTTTTATTCACTTTAAACATCCCAATACTAAAAATATCAGATATTACATAAATTTATCATAATACACCAAATGCAAAATAACAAGTTTGGGAGGGGGTGAAGAAGATTGGTATCGACTAAGCCCTTCCCGCTCATTAGACAAAGACAAACCCAGTCCAGAGATAGATAATATCAGGAACACGGGTACGTTAACCTAACAGTAAAGTTAATTACTCTGAAAGAGGTGTTACCAAGTTAGGTATAAGTGATAGAAAAAAAAAACCTGTTCTTCCCAGCTGTTCTTCCCTTTACTAAGCAAATGGAAAGGAGGTGGTTTTAAACAGAGTTAACAAATTATCAACTATCCCACTTTAAGGAACAATGTAGGGTATACAGAAAAGATATATGTTACCAGGTAAGCAAGTTAACAAAATGGGCACACAAAAGAATTAATTTCCTGTCATTCATACACGCGCTAGCAAAGGCCTTCACTCATCTTGCTCTCACTTACCGATTGTGAAAAAATCTTGCACTCCAGAGAATAACACAACAGCAGTTACACCTCAACTAAATGTATGAGTGTTTGTTCAAGTTCTAGCCCCAGATTATCGGGTAGGCGGTCAGCACATAAAAGGGTCCCGTAATCGCTGGAAAATGAATCTGTAGTTGTGTCTCTTTTCTTAATACCAGTTTCTATGGGAGGGCACGGTCTCTGATACCGGGGTGAGGATGGTGTGCTCTATTTGACTAGCCGCGGATAATAAAAATTCTTACGCGTGCTGGTACACTTTATATCCGTGAGAGTTATATGGTATTTTAAGTCCAGTGAGAAAAACTAGTCACATCACTGTTCAGTGGAAATTATGAATTATCTCTCTGTGTCAGTAAACTAACAAAGCTCGGGCCAGTGTTCTTCTTCACCGTTACGACTTAAGTTGTTTGATGGTGCGTTTAAATTTGTCTTTGGGTGTGCTTTCTTTGCTATAAGTTAGATAGCGGAATTCCAAACATAGAATCGCCTCAAAGATTAAAAATTTACACAGTCC
Source organism: Oreohelix idahoensis (assembly GCA_024509875.1). Classification (NCBI taxonomy): domain Eukaryota; kingdom Metazoa; phylum Mollusca; class Gastropoda; order Stylommatophora; family Oreohelicidae; genus Oreohelix; species Oreohelix idahoensis. The sequence continues at coordinate 28,637 of JAMPIV010008388.1, forward strand.
AACAAGTTCTGCGTCAGGGGAACTCTACACACTGTTTATGCTTTGCTTTGCTTAGATTGATTTCTTTATTGCTTTCTTAATGCTGGGATCGCACAGGTTACGATCACTCTGTATGAAAGAAAAAAAAGACATGTAATATAAAGAAAAACAAATAACCTTCTAAAGCGCGATGAAATGCCCGTTAAGCCTATAATACACTCGAGTATTTAATTATGTATTTAATAAACACTGCGCGAATTCTAGTGGTTAAAAAACACACATCTATAAAACTAGGACTTAACTGAATTTATTAATTATAAATTCCTTCGCGACTTTAAAAGTTAATTTAAGCATCTATTATCTTTTTGAAATAATATAATAGATAGATCATTATATTTAAAACTGGAACTCTTGAGATGGTTTAATTAAATAGATTTAAATTAACACAGAATCCCTTTAAATAGAATGACTGAGCTAGACCACTGATCACTTTACACAATATATATTTTACCGCTTTGCACAGAATTAGAAATCACTGCAAATATATATAAAATCCAGGGGAAAATCTATAACAAGATTTCAATAAAGCTAGTGCTTCTGTAAAGGTCTGGCCAGCGAGTGATAACGTGTCTAGTTCTTACATGGTCTATTTAGCTAAAATGAAATGTAAGTTGAGTGGGACATGATAAACTTGACAACTTATTTGATCTCACGAACTTTTGGGGATCTGACCGCCAAATCAAGAGAAGAAGCCGCCCCCTGGTCTTCGTATCCGCTCGCTGCTGCCCGTTTCGCTTTCCCCCGTTCGCTCGGTTCCTCGATTGACACCGAGACGCGAAATTAGCGGCAAGCAACTGCGTCTCGTATCAGGGAAAACTACTGTCTTTGATAGCGCCGATAGTCTCCCCTAAGATCCTCAGTTCGTCTCTTTGATCTCGTCGCTGTATCCTACATGAGTCCCGGTGGAATGAGTTCTGGCAAACGAAAAGTTACAACAAATGTTCAGGGGTTCTAATGTTATGAAAAGCTAAAGGTCCCTTTAAATCATCCATCATATCAGGGAAAATTCACTAGTCAAACTAGACGTACGTCACACTGGTAAAGCGACGCCTGAGAGGAAGTCTGAAAACAAAGATGACACATCGTTTGCATACTCGTCACGACGCTAAAAGCTGTAATTAGTCGTAGAAAATAGGAAAATGAAAGTCTCCATTTATTTTTCTCTCTCACGTTGTTAAGCTATGTTGTCATATTTTCGCGTTTCTTGTAATATAGTTGTCTTAATACACGTTTCTACGTTTGTAAATCTCAGTTTTGGATTTCACACTTGGTATCACACATTACTACCATTTCAATTTAAAAAAACAAAACAAAAAACCCCAGTTTCGCTACTTGCCAGATTGACTGTATGGACTTGTGCGAAAACATGTTTAAACCAGGGCTTTAGAGCCGAACCCGGAGCTGGAGCGCGGGTCAGGTTTTTGCCTGGAGCTGGGGGCGGAGACAGAGAACATAAAATTGTGATTTCTGCTGCTGCAGTTTCTATTTTTCATTTTCAATACAAAATGACTAATGTTATGTTAAATGTATAGAAATGAAATTCAATATTTAATGGTTTATTTAATTCGAAACCTGAATTATTTTTTTCCCTTACATATTCACAGTTAATTTAACTCAAAAATAAATATCAGACTTTTATTTATTTGTTTTTAGAACAAAACAGACAACATTGCACAACGGTTTGACCACCGATCACTTGATCTTTGCTCAAAATAACAACATCTGTGTATAACTGAAATGTTGTCAGCACTGGAATTGAAACATTTTAAATGTCATTTTGTTAAATAATGTCAATTTTATTTAAAAACAAATCCGTACCTTTCCATCTTGTTTCATCATCATCATCATCATCATCATCATCTCATGATCATCATCAATTTTATGTGCTCTCCTTAAGGAGCCACCACTATAGCTGGTCTACTTGTAGGACGCTGGCACGAAGCATTCACGTGTTCTTGCAGCCGTGGTTATTGTTTCAATCTGTTTCACATTATGAGGTTGCCAGTCCCTTGCACAACCTCATATTAGTCGCCTCGTGCGACATACCTGAGCGTGTAATGGTCCTATTTTATCTTTGTCTCTTCAAAGATTCCCCGGGAATTACACCAGGTAAGTTTCAAGTTTACAAATGTTATTTATTTAAACCAAAAAAAAAAAAAAATAAGGCTTAAGGGGTAATACTAGTATATACAAGCAGGTACATTATGAAATAAATGTAATACTCATTTTTGTTCATTACTTTTGGAAGACTTGACCAAAAAAAAAAAAAAAGAACCAAAACAAAACAGAAACATTTGGTTACGTTACAACTACAAGTAAATTCTACCACGTCATAAACAACCATTTCCAATCTGCCCACGTGATAATGACAGCCGATTTACGGAAATATATCTGAATGATGTCTTTACAGTTGAATTTGAAAGGCCCAAATTTTGGCTTCTGGGAACGGTGAAGAAGAAATCGACTACACGCAAAGTGGAAAGGAAAGTGAATGGTGAGATCAAACAACGTAGCCCTAAGGAGGAATAAAGCAGGTGTCATGAAGAGTCAGGCACCATGTACCATCAAAATGGAATAATGATGATGACGAATTCTTCGGCAGATGATGACTTTGAAAAGTAATACGATAAACAGGAAACATGTCAGCGGGTTTCTGTGATTCATAATTATAAAGAAGCATTTTCGACAGAAAGTTTTGGGAGGGTTGCGAGGAAATGAAATCTAATTCCAGGCAAGAAGTCTGTTTTTGGGTTTTTTAAATTTTTTTATTAACGCCATTTACAACTCCCTCCACCACATTCAGGCTGCTTGTATAGTCGCTTCAAGCATTCTAACTCCTCAAGCTAGTCAATCTTCAATGATCCACATCAGGCTATGGAAGACGATTTTATTGCAGTAATAATATTAAACAGAATGAATTATGAATATAAAAATAATGGAATGGTTCTAGTTAAAGCCATTTAAATTGTCTGATAATTCTTGAATAAATAAAATGTCTTGTTCAACGCTACAATGTGCATTTAAAAAATTAACATTAAAAAAAATAATTCAGTCGGAGCGCGGAGCGAAACTGGAGCAGTCACTATCGGTGCCGGAGTGGAGCATTTAAAAAATGTGATTGTTCCAAATCCCTGGTTGAAACAATCTGTTGGAGAAATTGATATTATATTATATTTTTTATTTGCGTAGCTTATATGCAGAAGTTTGTTAGACTAATTTTAAGTTGGATATTCTTGTTACCTGTATGCGTAACTGAACGCGGATGTTTTCATAAACATTTATGACATATAAGGAAGGGAAACCCGAGGCCTGTAAACGGTAAATTAATATGAAACAAACATAAAGGTATGTTTTTCAGGCACTCGTAAGAAATAAAGAAGTAGAACACTAGACAACAGAAAAACAACAGACATGAGTGGCTTACCCAGGATTTGAACACTGGACCTTCCGTGCGACAAGGTCCAGTGTTCAAATCCTGGGTAAGCCACTCATGTCTGTTGTTTTTCTGTTGTCTAGTGTTCTACTTCTTTATTTCTTACGAGTGCCTGAAAAACTTACCTTTATGTTTGTTTCATGTTTTCATAAACTGTGACTCATTTCATAAAATAATAATGTGCAATTAAGTTTGGCACGCAAAGCAGGTGGAAATTGGTATAACGTTAATATAAAAATGCATGTTAAACAAACTAGGAAAAATGAGATTTTGTGTAAAACGCAGAACAATTTAAAAACAAAAATAATGCTTAAAACATGTGAAACCGGTTTACGCGCTTAAAAAGTAATTTAGTCCTAACTCCGAAGTTCAAACAGATCTCTGCAACAAAGTATATTTCTAACAGATAGTGACACTTGAAGAAATCGATTGTTGTGCCAGATTTGCTTCTAAACGCTGAATTTTTCTGAAAAGTATTAAACATTTGTAAAACCCTTTAAATCAAATCTTCAAACCATAACTAGAAATAAAAAGAAATCAGCCCAACACAATAATTATCCGCTTCCGAAGTTCGCTCTGTTGTATGGAGAACAACAAAAACGACAAACCAAAAAGTTGCAGACTGTCAGAAATGGGTATTTGTGCAGAATATGATTGAAATGGGACAAACAGACAGACAGACGAAAACACATTGACGGACTGACATGCAGACAAACAGGCAGACACACAGACATAGTTATAGATAGATAGATAGATAGATAGATAGATAGATAGATAGATAGATAGATAGATAGATAGATAGATAGATAGATAGATAGATAGATAGATAGATAGATAGATAGATAGATAGATAGATAGATAGATAGATAGATAGATAGATAGATAGATAGATAGATAGATAGATAGATAGATAGATAGATAGATAGATAGATAGATAGATAGATAGATAGATAGATAGATAGATAGATATGTGGTAGGGTGGGCGAGATGATGATGATGATTATGTTGTGATGTGTGATATCACTCTCTTGGCACACTCGCACCGACCCGAACAACAATAAAACTCTTGATTCTAGAGGCAGGGGCTATATTTATTTTTACAGCCCATTCAGTGACAAAGCAAACATTAAACAAATAAACTAGCGAACATCACAAAACCCAACAAAACAAAACAAAACAAAACACCCAACAGTGCCCGATGCTAATATGTCATGTCTTTGTTCCCCTTCTACCGACACAGGGCTAGCCTAACTTCGTATCTCTCTCGTCTTGTTTGTTATGTCTTCTGGACTGATACTTCTGAAAAGTCGCTGCTGGCCTTCGTAAGCTTTATATAGACTGTTAAGCCTAAACACTCAACTTAGTCCGCGCGCGCCGTAATCGCGCTACTTAAATAACACTCGCGATATATTGCTTTAGGAATAGCGAAAACACAAATAAAACCTACAGCTATTATCAAATAACACAATTCTACACCACAACTATATGTAGGCTTTATTGTGGCCTTTTCATCAATCTTCTACTTCAGATTTTTCACAACCCAGGCTCGCGCCGTCACGTGATCTGACAGTCACGTGGGCCGACCGAAAATATATGGGCGACAAACATGCCTTGAACTGAAGTGGGGGTGGGGCCTCAGGGGTGTCTTCCCGGCCCCATCACATATCTCCCTCTAGATTTTGTTGTCGTCCCGACAACATCACTACCTCAGGCACTTCTGTCGAAATCTCTTAGATCGTTGGTGCTGCGCCTGATTATTTCTCAGCGTCGATGTTTTGGGCTCAGATTCTGTATTCGGCACAACCCGGCTGGAGACACTCTTGGTCGTCATGTCTCCAGTTGTACGTTGCCGGGCTGTCAGCCGCTGTGGTCTTGAAGACTCGCTCACCGGTGCCGCGTCGCTGTCTGCCCGTGACATCTGCCTGTCAGTGCTTGCAGCTGTCGAGTTTGAAGAGAGATCGCTTTTGACGTGCTTTCCACTCATCTTGTGTGGACGGTGGCTTACATTCCCCACAGTCTGCTTTTCATGAGTCTCCTCGTCTGGACACCGATGTGCACTCCCACCTATCTGCTTAGGATGGGTTTCCTCCCCTAGACGATGGCCAATTCTCTCAGCTCCCTTAGGGTGACAGTTGTCACGGTCATCTCTTGGCTTGCACCCGGAAGGAAACCTGGTTGTGGTAGCACGTCACGGGAAAGAGCTCTTTGAGGGACAGGCGGCTATCAAATGTTCAGTTGACTTGCAATGAAAACATCTCTTCGGAAGCGGGCCTTGAGGGCACTTGGCTGCCATGTGGTCTGACAAGTCTCCACAATTGTAGCATATCTTTCTGGGCTTCCTCTGTGCCATGGGTCGCTTTCTGCTGCCCTTACACTCTTGACCGCCAATGCCGCATACATAAATTGCTTCCATGCCTTGGGCCGATGGTTTGCTGTCAAACTCTACTCTCTCATTTCTCGCCAGACTCCGGAATCCCTTTCTGAAGATCTTGGTCTGATGTACAAATACATCAATACCTCCATCATCTGGCGTGATGAATCCCCATCCCCTGCGGACACTGTACCACTTGCAAACTCCTTTTCGCCTTGTCAGTGCAGCTGCACTGGTCGGTACTGTCAGCTCACTGCTTTCGTTAACAACAGCTTGACTCTCACATACCAGAACATGCACCTCCTCGTCGTGCTTTGGCTGTTCCCGCGGACACACCTCCTTGTCTTGCGTTGGCTGTTCCCGCGGACACACCTCCTCGTTGTGCTTTGGCTGCTTCCGCGGCTGGCATGGTGCTCTCTTTCTCTGCACCTCCTCTTGTGCTGGCGAACTGGCCTCTGACATTTGTGCTATCTGGGACTTTAGGAAGGATAATTCTGCTCTGAGTGCCTCCTCCTCCTTCTTAACTTCTGCACTTGCTATCTGGACCCGTGTCTCAGGCTTTTTTACTTCCACCATAAACAGCATATTCCCAAGGGAAATTCCTGTTCACCTCAGTGACTTGTGGTTGCTCGCTGTAGGCTTTTTTGACAATTTCCAGTAACTGCTCAGGGCTGGCCTTGGCTCCGCCATGTATCCGTAATTCTCTAGATACCCATTTCGTAACGTTGTTCCATATCATGTCTAACTTGTCTTCTGCACAAAAAGGCGCCACCTTCAACGCGGCTTCCACATCTCCCACAAACTCTTGCCAAGTGGGCCTCCCCTCTCCACTAAACAACCTTATCTCTGGCTCCTCCACGTACAGTATCTTCATATGCGCATTAGCCATCTTGCTGCAGGAATGCACTGCTGGGTGTTTACAATCTTTGTTCGCTTGCTGTTTGCTCAGTGTCACTGTCTGCCTTATCCTGCCGACGACGCCAATTGTGGTAGGGTGGGCGAGATGATGATGATGATTATGTTGTGATGTGTGATATCACTCTCTTGTCACACTCGCACCGACCCGAACAACAATAAAACTCTTGATTCTAGAGGCAGGGGCTATATTTATTTTTACAGCCCATTCAGTGACAAAGCAAACATTAAACAAATAAACTAGCGAACATCACAAAACCCAACAAAACAAAACAAAACAAAACACCCAACAGTGCCCGATGCTAATATGTCATGTCTTTGTTCCCCTTCTACCGACACAGGGCTAGCCTAACTTCGTATCTCTCTCGTCTTGTTTGTTACCTCTTCTGGACTGATACTTCTGAAAAGTCGCTGCTGGCCTTCGTAAGCTTTATATAGACTGTTAAGCCTAAACACTCAACTTAGTCCGCGCGCGCCGTAATCGCGCTACTTAAATAACACTCGCGATATATTGCTTTAGGAATAGCGAAAACACAAATAAAACCTACAGCTATTATCAAATAACACAATTCTACACCACAACTATATGTAGGCTTTATTGTGGCCTTTTCATCAATCTTCTACTTCAGATTTTTCACAACCCAGGCTCGCGCCGTCACGTGATCTGACAGTCACGTGGGCCGACCGAAAATATATGGGCGACAAACATGCCTTGAACTGAAGTGGGGGTGGGGCCTCAGGGGTGTCTTCCCGGCCCCATCACAGATAGATAGATAGATAGATAGATAGATAGATAGATAGATAGATAGATAGATAGATAGATAGATAGATAGATAGATAGATAGATAGATAGATAGATAGATAGATTGATTGATAGATAGATAGATAGATAGATAGATAGATAGATAGATAGATAGATAGATAGATAGATAGATAGATAGATAGATAGATAGAGAGATAGATAGGGTGTTTAATTTCTAGCTCCAGTTTCTTTCCTTTATCCCTCGCCCAACTCTCTCTATTGGCGTGTGTCACACACACACGCACGCACACAAAAAACATTTTCCTTTCTCCCGCTGGCTCACGTGCAGATAACCACGTGAACTTGTAGTTTATATAACAAACATTTGTTACATGAAAGTTGATACCTTCGACACAAAAAATCTTTGTTTGTCTGCGATAAGAATTTTATCCTCGCCCATTTCGTAGCACTCATGTCGTTTTTCGCCGTGAGCAGTGTTGCTTCATCGCTGAGTAGTGAACTGAAAACACAGATCTGAGAGTACATGTCTATTTCTATATAAATATACATGAAATAGCCAACACACAGGCATTTATGTGCATTCATCTTTGAGTTTTTATATTTGAATGTCAGCGAATGGGTTCTTCTTCGCTGTTGGAAATTATAGCGGTGATATATCTAATGAAAATCCGCTGTGATTAGAGGATTCGAGTAGACACTGGATAGATAGATGTTGATAAATGGATCGACTAGATTCACAAGTAGGTTATATTCTGGAACCCCTCCCATCAGCAGGCATAAAGTTGGTAAATGAAGGCTCCAAGACATGAGAAGAAAACGTTTTACTGTGTATGTTCACGAAGCGTTAAGTATTGAAGGGAGAATCAGCTTTTGTTCTTGTGTGAGGTGTGTTGCTTTGGCTATCGTCATACCATGTTTCTCTCGGAATGTCAATCCATTGTCTCTCGGGAATCTCTGTGTGCTGCAGCTAGATCTTGTGCTTCCGAAAGCTGGTAATTGTAGTTGATTTGGTTGGATTGTGACGAGAAGAAATAATGTGACAGAATAAAAGCATGGAAGCCAAAGAAGAACAACAGCGAACTATTCACGGCGACTTGGAACGACAAATCTGAAGGTCTGTTGAAACAAGACTGCTCTTAGCGCCTAGCTGATGACATCATTTCACGCTCTTTTCCCATATTGTATTTACGGCTTCTTTCTCTTCTAGTCTGACAAGTGGATACTTGCTGGAGCCGCAAAATTTAACTCCTTCAGTGTCCACCTAGGAGATCAGCACCCTGCTCCGCAGCGAGTCAATAACTTAATTGATGGTGAACAAGAAATTGAAGAGGAAGAAAGAAAGAAAGAAAGACAGAAAAGAAAATGTGAAAAAGGAGAAAAAAGAAGAAGGGAAGGAAAAGAAGAAGGAAACGAAGAAGGAAGATACAATTAAGAAAAACAGGAAGAAGAGGAACAGAAATAAGAAACAAAACAAGAGTAAAAAGAACAATCATAACAAACAAGAAAAAACAAATAAGAACAAGAGGAACATAACAACAACAAAGAACATGAGCAGCAAGAAAAAAGATGAATAAGAGAAGCACGGAGAACAAGAGGAAGTGTAACAGGAACAAGAATATAAACAAGATGAATAATAATAAGAAAAAGAATAATCACACGAGGGACTAGAAGAACAAAAATCAAACAGAGAAACAAGAATAAGAACATGAAGAAAGAAACAAAGATGAGAACAACAATAAGAAGACAACGAAGATGGATGATGATGATGGTGGTGATGATGAAGAAGAAGAAGAAGAAAAACCAAAAAAAACGAAGAAGATGTTGAGAAATAACCAACATGCCTTATCTAGAGAAGTTCAGGCTTTGAAAGAATTATCTGGCACGTTTCAGATAAAAATCCACATCGCCAGGTTATCTAACAACAACGCAAGAACAACGAGATGTATATAGAGGACGTCGACAATCTACTTGTGAGGACGTCGACAATCTACTTGTGCATAGCGATGAGTAATTGCTCTCACAGCGGATTCCAGATCTGTCATGGTTCATGTTTCTGGCTAGCCTTCCACAACAGACAATTCTGGATTAGACACAATCGCTTCCCCGTGCTTCGGATAAAAGATGGATAAGAAACGACTCCGTAATGTCCGACGATTTAGGGCAACCAGATGATAACGGAGCTTTCAATGCAGTTTTTTTTTCTCACTTTCTCTGTTATTTTATACGTAATTCTTTTACTGAAACTCTTGAGGAAACAATATATATAAATACAAAAAGCAATTATGAAAGATCAAAATCAAATAGAAAATTTAAGGGATATAACATGGTGTAACACTGAAAACCATAATGTGACAGTGGAGTACTCTACCACTATGTACAAAAAGTACATAAAGAAACCTACAACCAATCTTAAATGCATGCTGGTATATGTTGATGGCAAATGAGCAAGCTCTATGATTCTTTTGAGTGGTTCAAGGTTACGTGATGACGACCGCCCGAGCAGTACTGTATGTGCTCTTATGAGAGTTATTTTCATGCTACTGAGTTGGTTCACACTGTAATTTCCACAAACGATGTTGACTAGTATTTAAAAAAAAAAAAAAAAAAAAAACACAACCTAACACTCTAAAGTTTTAAACATCTTATTGAAGGTAATTTTTTTTCTTCATTCGAGTTGAATTACAGGTAAGCGCACAGCGCAGTGTTTCTGAAAAAATAAAAACATACATGAAACCGATCACTTTCACTGTACGAACGATGGCCGCCGACCGAACAACGTGGAAGCAGTTTGTTGCTGCCCTACAAGACGCCACCAGGCATAGTGGCCACTGACTGCTTTCACGGTCGGCGGCTAAGAATCAAAGAAGAAGAAGAAGAATGTGGAAAGGATGAAAAGAGCTAGATAAATACCAGTGGAACGAGAGGTGTGGATACAATATTTCCATTGAATAGTAAACATACATGGCAGTTCACATACTGTAACCATCAGGGTAAGGGAAAGACAGGAATTTCTAAAATCACATTGAGAAGGAAACTGAAAACTGGTTTACAGGGAAGAAAGAAGATATGACAAGTGCTTGAACATACAGCATAGGACACGAAAGATTGACGTCAGTATCACGACAATCTTCGTTCTCTTTTCAGGTCTTCACTCCTCTCCGGCATTATTACTCTGCCATACATTTTACGTGCTAATTCATCCAGTATTAGTTGTTTTCGTTTTCATCGTTCAAGGTTATCTTATCACACTTCTCACCCACCCCTCTCTCCTGGTTATTTTCTCCTTTGTTATCGGCGACGCTTAGCGAAGAGCGAACTTGCCATATTGACGTTTCGGTTATCATGAACTCTAGACGGAGTAAGAGTCTACACTGAGCGACATTCCTATTGTTAACCTAGACTTTTTGTCTGCAGAAGATACACGAAACCACGTTGCCGCATGATAAGGTGCTAGTTTGCTAACATTACGTGCCCAAATACACAGTCGACGTCGCTAGGATAAAGGAGGATAACAATCTTGGTAAAGATTAAGATATGGACAATGATGTAATACTTTCGGCAGATGGAATTAGTTGTCATGAATCGAAAAAGAAGCAAGACTAGGTTTATTATACAAGCACTTTAGTAAATTTCATATGTATGTGTATATAGATATATATCTATTTCATTAGTCGATTTCCGCTGTCCAAAATCAATTTCATCCTACTCACTGTGGTTATAATAAATGCCCAGGGAGAGTAAAATTTCTGAGGAAAATGAAGTGGTGGACGAAAGCGGATGACTATGTCAGGAGATCCGATTCTTAGCAGAAACATTTGTATCTTTTCAGTTTGTGGTACAAGTTGCCAGCAGTCGACGCAAGACACCAAAATAAAAATGGTCTTGAAGACTCTTGACAACCGTTGTAGTTACCTCAGCCTGAATGCATGAGACGTGCTACAGCCACCAGACTTGACTATTGAAGAGAAGTAAAATCCAAGGCGCCTATGGGAACCAACAACGGCTGAAGCAGACGCCAACCGACCCCACACCGGAAGCTAAGTACTATAACAGCGAAACCAACGAACATTTCAAAATTTTCTTAATTTTCCACTTCAGTTTAAAATCTTGCGATGATGATAAATATCATCGTTTTTTAAATTATAAACAACTGTATTTATTTTACATTGTTAAACTATAAGTGATTATTAAACCTGTTTATCTGTAACTGTAAAGCTATAGTTGTTTTAATCACTATTTAGCGAAGTGTATGCCTGCAGAGTATGACTCATATTGCTCTAAATACATAACGAGATAAAGTTATTAAATTAATAGTTGCTGAATCAGCTTCAAATGGGCGCTTAGAAATACGAGCGAAAATATATTACCATACAGAAGGGGCTGTAGAATAATAAATTCATGACAGCTTAGATAATCTCAGTTGTTATGCTTGCTTTTCTTTAAAATCCTGTGAGGCTCCCTAAAGTAGAAGCATCATTCGTCTATTTATATCTCTGCCAGGAGTAATCTTGAGCGAAAGTTGATGCCTCTGAATACCCTCATCATTATACTCTGAACATTGTTTGACCACTACTGCGGAGCAGGGGAGACAAATACCGTCACAGTGAGCCTAAACTCTACAGGGATATGACATGCAAGGATGATGATGAAGTAAGTATTTCTTGCAAGTATTGACCTTGAACAAACTTAAGCCAAGTCTTCATGTCTTATGTCATTAGGTCAAGGTCTTTTAATGTATTCTTCATCCCCGTCGTGACTGTCTTCTTGTCTATTCTCCGTGTGTTCCTTGATCTCCGTCTTCAAGTCTAGGTATTTCTCTACAATTATTCCTAATGATTGTGTTTGATTAAATGTAAATTACACTAGCACCACAATGTAATGTTACCCACATGTAAACATGTTTTCACGTTAGTCAAAGTAGACTATAAAAACGCCATTAATTGTCTGTGGTCTCGCTATTCAACGATCTCCCAGCCTTATTTTGACCCGCCCGTTACCAGCCTGGCACATCTGTTCCAGAGCTTGATGACTGACATAAAAGAGCGATAACCAGGCTAGCTTAATTATCGTTTATCTTCTCCGTAGGAAAAAAAAATGAAGGGGAAAAATCCACACAGAAATACTGAGCGCTTAAAAAAAAACAAGAGAAATACCCCAGCTTTTCTTGGTTGTTGTGGACAGCTATAGCTGGTATCTCCATCGTACTCACTTCTTATCTCACAATAATTTCAGATGTGATAATCCTCACTGTGAAACCTGACAGGCGCTATTCGAATCTTCTGAATTGTGAAAAGACAATGTTGTCAACCCGATACCGAGATTTTTTTTTTTTTTTTCAGCGAGTGGGAAAATGTACGACTCTGGTTATTGCGAGCTGTGAATGTTACTCAGTTATCGTTATGTTATCTGAGTTCTCATTCTTGCGGGCAGTAAAAGGAAAAAAAAAAAAAAAACGCGCCAGAACAAAGACCAGTTATCGGCGTTTCTTTCATGCGAGTCGATTAAAATGAAAAGAGCGGCCGTCTATACATAACATGTTCCCAAGGTCTGATACGACCTTTACATGTGCCTACATTAAAAACGTCACTATGTACCTCCTCAGTGTTCGTACACAACGTTTCTAATAATTTGTTGCTGAAGGCTATATGTTTTTGTTGTAACGACTATGTACAGTGCTTATATATTGACGTCAATAATTTGTTGCTGAAGGCTATATGTTTTTGTTGTAACGACTATGTATAGTGCTTATATATTGACGTCAATATTTTGTTGCTGAAGGCTATATGTTTTTGTTGTAACGACTATGTATAGTGCTTATATATTGACGTCAATATTTTGTTGCTGAAGGCTATATGTTTTTGTTGTAACGACTATGTATAGTGCTTATATATTGACGTCAATATTTTGTTGCTGAAGGCTATATGTTTTTGTTGTAACGACTATGTATAGTGCTTATATATTGACGTCAATATTTTGTTGTGAAGGCTATATGTTTTTGTTGTAACGACTATGTATAGTGCTTATATATTGACGTCAATAATTTGTTGCTGAAGGCTATATGTTTTTGTTGTAACGACTATGTACAGTGCTTATATATTGACGTCAATATTTTGTTGCTGAAGGCTATATGTTTTTGTTGTAACGACTATGTATAGTGCTTATATATTGACGTCAATATTTTGTTGCTGAAGGCTATATGTTTTTGTTGTAACGACTATGTATAGTGCTTATATATTGACGTCAATAATTTGTTGCTGAAGGCTATATGTTTTTGTTGTAACGACTATGTATAGTGCTTATATATTGACGTCAATAATTTGTTGCTGAAGGCTATATGTTTTTGTTGTAACGACTATGTATAGTGCTTATATATTGACGTCAATAATTTGTTGCTGAAGGCTATATGTTTTTGTTGTAACGACTATGTATAGTGCTTATATATTGACGTCAATATTTTGTTGCTGAAGGCTATATGTTTTTGTTGTAACGACTATGTATAGTGCTTATATATTGACGTCAATAATTTGTTGCTGAAGGCTATATGTTTTTGTTGTAACGACTATGTACAGTGCTTATATATTGACGTCAATATTTTGTTGCTGAAGGCTATATGTTTTTGTTGTAACGACTATGTATAGTGCTTATATATTGACGTCAATATTTTGTTGCTGAAGGCTATATGTTTTTGTTGTAACGACTATGTATAGTGCTTATATATTGACGTCAATAATTTGTTGCTGAAGGCTATATGTTTTTGTTGTAACGACTATGTATAGTGCTTATATATTGACGTCAATATTTTGTTGCTGAAGGCTATATGTTTTTGTTGTAACGACTATGTACAGTGCTTATATATTGACGTCAATATTTTGTTGCTGAAGGCTATATGTTTTTGTTGTAACGACTATGTATAGTGCTTATATTATGACGTCAATATTTTGTTGCTGAAGGCTATATATTTTTGTTGTAACGACTATGTATAGTGCTTATATATTGACGTCAATAATTTGTTGCTGAAGGCTATATGTTTTTGTTGTAACGACTATGTATAGTGCTTATATATTGACGTCAATATTTTGTTGCTGAAGGCTATATGTTTTTGTTGTAACGACTATGTATAGTGCTTATATATTGACGTCAATATTTTGTTGCTGAAGGCTATATGTTTTTGTTGTAACGACTATGTATAGTGCTTATATATTGACGTCAATATTTTGTTGCTGAAGGCTATATGTTTTTGTTGTAACGACTATGTATAGTGCTTATATATTGACGTCAATATTTTGTTGCTGAAGGCTATATGTTTTTGTTGTAACGACTATGTATAGTGCTTATATATTGACGTCAATATTTTGTTGCTGAAGGCTATATGTTTTTTGTTGTAACGACTATGTATAGTGCTTATATATTGACGTCAATATTTTGTTGCTGAAGGCTATATGTTTTTGTTGTAACGACTATGTATAGTGCTTATATATTGACGTCAATATTTTGTTGCTGAAGGCTATATGTTTTTGTTGTAACGACTATGTATAGTGCTTATATATTGACGTCAATATTTTGTTGCTGAAGGCTATATGTTTTTTTTTTATAACGACTATGTATAGTGCTTATATATTGACGTCAATATTTTGTTGCTGAAGGCTATATGTTTTTGTTGTAACGACTATGTATAGTGCTTATATATTGACGTCAATATTTTGTTGCTGAAGGCTATATGTTTTTGTTGTAACGACTATGTATAGTGCTTATATATTGACGTCAATAATTTGTTGCTGAAGGCTATATGTTTTTGTTGTAACGACTATGTATAGTGCTTATATATTGACGTCAATAATTTGTTGCTGAAGGCTATATGTTTTTGTTGTAACGACTATGTATAGTGCTTATATATTGACGTCAATAATTTGTTGCTGAAGGCTATATGTTTTTGTTGTAACGACTATGTATAGTGCTTATATATTGACGTCAATAATTTGTTGCTGAAGGCTATATGTTTTTGTTGTAACGACTATGTATAGTGCTTATATATTGACGTCAATAATGTTATCATCATCGTTATCATCCCTTATGTTTTCACTCCTTATGGAACATGAATCCACTACTGCAACTGGTTGTCATTTTCAATTGTTGTACGTACTGATTACCTGAAATTTACGGGTCGACACATTTCTTTCTGCTCGTATCAAGCAGATATTTGATATTGTCAAATCATTTGACACTCCCTGTTGGTGATAAGGCATCACATTTTCTTGGCCCTTCACAGCTTTGCTGAGATTAGCGCAGGAAAACCAATGTGCGCCTGCTCAGTTTTCGCGTAGTACACGCACGCGGTGGAAACGAATGACATAATCGTTTTGTGGCGAGAGGTTTTATTTGGCTGTAGGCTCAGTATAGTACTGAAAATTACAGAAATAGAATTTCTGCAGAAAATGGTGAAGTCCCAGTGTCTGAGAGAACTACTGGTATCACAAATTAGTTACGGCTGTGAATGTTCTGATCTCGAAACAATAGTAGAGAGGAGACCGACATAAAGTGCCACCTCCGCTGTGTAACTAACTGTGATATAAAAAAACAAGGAAACAGATGTTGCTTAACAATGATAAAATTGACAAGTCTTCAAATACAATTTCCTAAGTATTTATTTAGTATATACACTATCTACTCTTGTGCTGAAGGGTGAATGTTGAAAAAAATGAAATGTAATGAATTTGTAAGTTTACATATGATTTACAAATATTTATATATATATATATGTAAATAAATATTACAACAAGTTTTCCAATTATAGGAACAAAAATTATATCAGCTGTGCTGTTAATTAAGGATATAACACTTATCAGCTATGTTGTTATTTTTGTCTCTTGCTATGCTAATTTCACTTTCTCATCACTGACAGTTTCTATGCTCACAATGCCGAAAGAAATGGTACTAATGTGTACTCATCTCTCTTAAGTCTGTTCTGCTTTGTTTGGTTCACACACTCCTGCTGAGGCTCGTTACTTTAGCCCACCCAAGACTGAGGGGGACCAAAGATGTAGAGTCTGGTCAACCTCTATGCTCCTGCGGAGTTCCAGGCAGCGGGATTGACTCGAACATACGACCTCAGGTTTTTAGGACACAAATAAACCTGTAACAAAGCAAAAATAGGGGCTAATTTCTGTCCTCAAGCCCACCTATTTCTAGTGTGAGTGAAATGAGCGTGTCTCAGATGTATGCATGTAGGATGAATGACAACATGGCTCAGTATGATTTAGCAATAGCGAGACAAGACAGGTGTCTACTTGCAAAACATTCTTTCTGATAAACTAATGCATGGATACATTCAATAATATAGATTCAATACATGAATACATTTACTACATTAATACATTCCATAATATAAATCAATACATGAATAAATCCAATAATATGTACACCTAGGTGTGATACAACAATGTCCTTCCCCCTATACTATATCACGCCCTCTCTGACAATAGCTGGTAACATATATCCTAACAATATTGTTATGTTCTTATGATAGGAGTATATGAGACGAGGACTGTTTGGTGATATATCAGGTTGGAGTTATAGGAGACAATAGATTGGAGTTAGATGCGACAATAGAATGAGTCCTGACAAGGACTGTTTTGGTTATATTGCAGTTTGGAGTTATCAGAGACAATAGACTGAAGTTATAGACTGACAATAGATTGAGTCCTAACAAGGACTGTTATGGTTATATTGCAGTTGGTCTTATATGGATCGAAATGGGAAGGCAAACCCGGTCCTTAAAAAATGCCGTGCAGAAGTCGGATGTGTCGACCGAAAGGTGCAGATATCACAGCTTAGGCACAAACAGACACAACGCAACCACCGTCCTTTTCAGGACGAACGAAGAAGAAGAAGAAGAAGAAGATTGAGTCCTGACAAGGACTGTTTTGGTTATAATGCAGTTTGGAATTATCAGAGACTGTGGTAAAGTGGGATGTTATAAATATTTATAGGGGACGTAGTGTACTGACTGAGATCAGCTGTGAAGGTATCTATATCTAATAAGAGTAGTGTATTATAGATAACCTTACTTACTGATGTGTCCTGATTCAAATACAAAGGGAACCAGGAATCACAATCAATTTTAATTACAAGTTATATGTACATAATTTATTAATATGATTCTTGTAGTGACATATATTATTAATGGTATCCTATGTGTGTCAGTTGTGTAGTGGTAATATGAGGTAATACTGGTTTTGTTTTGTTCAAGCTCTGTTGGTATTTGTCATCATGACTTCAATAGTTGTTTCTATTTGAACCAGTATTGGAGATGTTCTCAGTTCCTGGTATTAAAACAATTAAATTCCCCTCTTAATTTTATTTTACAATATCATTTTAAGATGGGGTACATAATGTTGAGCTCCATGGCCACACTCTCTTATCTTGCGTGATGACTGCAGTAAAAGACTCCTCTGCTCGATTACTTTAATGAGTTCTGGAGCCACCCCACTGGTTGCTATATGGACCAAGGAGTATGCTGTCCACCTCTGGCTTCAGCAAAGCTCTGACCAGGTGCTGCTCAATAACTTTAAGACCACGGTCCCTGAAACAAGAAGGTTGTACCTTCTACGTCAGAACTAATTTATACTCTATTCCTACACTGAGCACAATACATCACAAACATTGAGTTCAGAGCGTTAGGCCAACTGTCAGCTTCATCTGAAATACTTTATACCAGTATTTCCCTCCCTAATGGTTACTACGCCTCTGCAATTCCAGCATTATTTCTTTCTAGTTAATAATCTAGGTGTCAGTGTACTGTTTGGCCATTCCATGCAGTTTTACTTTCCTCCGACACCTTCTGTTCAGGCTGGGGCACTATAGGCTTTACATCACGTTCGCTACTGAACCACACATATATACAGACATAATTTATCAATTTACATTCAATTTTCATTTTAAAATATTGAATATTTCAAGCTTACCACAATTCATGGAAATAATAATAAACAGTTTCGTTGACTGGCAATGAATATAGCACAACTCCGATCTGCCGATGTCCCAGGCTTTATTTTATAAAAAATATACACTGGTGCTCAACGCACTGCTTCTTAGTAGGTTTATTACAAGATGTGGCAATGAACAGACGCTCTGAATTGAGTATATTCGCAGCTCTACCCAATCAAACCATGTCTACACATCTTTTCAAAAAAGTACTCCTTTTTACGATTTCCCCTGACAACACAAGATAGTATTTATAGCCCGACCAATCGTGTTTAGTCTTACATTTGTTGCGCTCCAATCAAATAGGAGTTAACATGGTAGGCTATTTCCGTAACGTAATGTTTTTTCAAACACGTTATAAAAAAATTTTTATGAGCAGAAATGATTTCATGCTGTCAGGCACCCCCACTATTTTATTTTGGCCATAACTTGGTAATTCCTAGACTATTTGCGTAACGTTTTACATATTCTTTGTCAGCAAACCCTAAGGAACCCAAATATACGAATTTAATGGAGCCAATATGCATTTTCTTCTAGGATAGTCGTGCTGTTACTACCTTCTCACTTCCAAACTTGAGGGTGTCTGGGTACTGTCATGTTTTCAAACGTAAACCGGTATAATGTCATAATTCCCAATAAGCGTTTTTCAGGATTTTAAAACCTAACTCTGGTATGGGTAGTGAATTTTATCACTGTCGATTTGAAATAAAGTTAGTGCATGTGGCCTTACACGCGTGATGGCAGCAATTGTGTATCGCGCGACGCGTGTTTAGTGTTGCAGGTGTCCCTGCTTTCTGCCTCCCCCTTCTCTCTATCCTTTAGTCCATCTGTCTTTTAGTTACGCCGTGTATAAAATGGAATGAATGAAATATTAAATTTAGGTCATTGATCAGCTTGCGTATCTCAAGGTTTTTCCAAGAAATACAGTACACGTTTCATTGAAGAAAGCGGGTAATAATACAGTAGGCTTTTACTATCAACGTGAAAGCGTTACAATTTGCCGACGAAGTAGAAAACAAGGGGGATTTCGAGTACAGTCATTGTGACAGCACTGTTCTTTACCATTCTTCTTTCCTTTTATTAAATTTATTTGTTAGGCTTTGCATTTACGTTTTAATTTATATATGGGGATTAGAATAATTCACGACAGAGACAATAGACTGAATATAGGAGACAATAGATTGAAGTATGAGTCCTATTAGTCTTCGTCTATTCACTTAATTCCCCCAAGATACAATCAGTAACCTGATAGGTAGTATAATGACACACAACAAATACCAACGGTTATCGTAAATATATTTACCCTCCTAAGATTTTAAACTGGCCAGGTTTTGACTCGACTTAGTGAAGTAGGTTGCAGGTCGATGCCCTCAGGTAAGTTATAAATCAAAGTGACAGCTTCTTCCCCTTCAGTCAGTCGGTATCTCTGGCG
Organism: Oreohelix idahoensis; assembly: GCA_024509875.1. Taxonomy (NCBI): domain Eukaryota; kingdom Metazoa; phylum Mollusca; class Gastropoda; order Stylommatophora; family Oreohelicidae; genus Oreohelix; species Oreohelix idahoensis. The sequence goes on from JAMPIV010008388.1 coordinate 48,570, forward strand.
TCAAGTTCGGGATTGCGTGGTTAGCATAAAATCCGCCCGATTATATAGTCAGGTAAATACTTGAGGAAAGCTTTCGGTTGGTTCCTGGCGGAGCAAAATGATTGGTTTCCTCCGGTTTTGTACCTGGTCTCATACAGCCTAATTTTATTCAGTTTTTAGCCGCCATCTTGCGTGAACTGCGTGAACAGTATAATTTATTCTGTCTCAGAGACTGGTGAACGGTGCAAGTTGATTGGTTGAAGCAAATCTGTATCTCGACATAGTGATTAACAAAGTAGTGGGTTACACTTCGTTTCACGACATAGCCCCCTCCTTTCCTAGCTGTGACTTGTCATAGCTGACGTGTAAACCCCTGCTGTGGTTAATCCTTTTGCGTCTGTCCTTCCAGAGTACTAGGGTGTCGACTTAAAAAATCAGCTCCTACATTGTCTCTTCCCGGAATGTAATTCACGGTAAAGGAATAAGGCGCCAGAAGCAGACTCCACCTTAACAATCTCGAATTTAGCTTTTTAGATGCAGCCAAGAATGTTAAAGGTTGGTGATCGCTTTGGACAATGAAGTGTGTCCCATACAGATAAGGTGAAAATTTGTTGATGGACCAAATTAGAGCTAAACATTCTTTCTCTATGGTCGAGTAATTCAACTCAGCTGCATTCAGCTTCCTACTGGCGTAGGCGACTGGTAAAAGTTCCTCCGGCTGGGCTTTTGATTTCTGCAAGAGAGTTGCACCAATACCTATACTGCTAGCGTCCTTTCTTAATACAAATTCCTGTGTGATATCGGGTAGTGTAAGGATGGGTTTGCTGGTGAGTTTTGCTTTTAGCTCTGTGTAAGCTTTTTCACAATCAGCATTCCATTGGATTTTGTCAGGCTGTCCTTTCTTCGTTAAGTTAGTTAATGGTGCACACAGAGAGTTAAAATGGGGTATGTACTTCTGATAGAACCCACATAATGACACGAATGATCTCACATCTTTCTTCGTTTGAGGTCTGGGTGCCTTCTTTAGCTTCTCTATATTCTTTGGGTCAGGAGACATATGACCTGTAGAAATAGTGTGACCTAAGAATTCCAACTCCTTACAACCGATATAGCACTTGGTTGGACGTGCAGTCAATCCAGTTTCTCTCAGTCTGTCAAACAACATGGAGAGCGCTACTATATGCTCTTCAAATGTGTTTGTAGCAACAAGAATGTCATCCATAAAGTTAGTGATATGGGGATTTTGTAGAGGTTCCAATAATTTCCTCATCATTCTTGAAAAGATACTTGGAGCATTTTTCAGCCCAAAGGGTAGTACATTAAACTCGTAGTGTCCGTCTGATGTACTAAATGCCAGCATTTTCCTAACTTCTGGTTTCACTGGTATTTGGTAGTATCCCTTGCTTAGATCTACCTTCGATAAATACCTAGCCTTACTCAGTGTAGAGAACAGCTGGTTGGTGTCAGGTAATGGGTCCACCTGAGATTCTGTGATCGCATTAAGCTTCCGGTAGTCAATACATAACCTGTGTTCACCACTCGGTTTTCTCAATAGCACCACACTTGAGCTATAGGGAGAGTCTGACTTCGAGATAATTTTCTCCTTCAACAGATAATCAACTTCCTCCCTTAGTGCTTGGGCTTTCGCATAGGGTAGGGTCGGTAACCTTCATGTCGTACTCTAACAGATTCGTCCGACCTGGCTTATCTGTGAGCACATCAGCATGGGTTTCCAACACTTTCTGAACCCTCTTCTTCTGCTCTGGAGTTAAATGTTCACTAATATTTACTTGAACATAATCCTCTGTAGTTGTGAAGGGGTTCACCGTGCATTTCTGTTGCAATGGCTAGGGTCATAATATGTGCAACTTCTGATGATTCCTTGTCATAGTATTTTTTAAGAAGATTGACATGATATACCTTCTCCTTCCCTTTCTTGTCAATCTTATAATTGGTCCTGGAAAGTTTCTCCAGTATGACATAGGGTCCCTGCCATCCAATCTGCAATTTATTATTGCTGCTTGGCAACAGTAATAACACCTTTTCACCCACCTCCAGTTCCCTATCCTTTGCTTTTTTGTTGTAGTACGCAGCATGCTTACTCCTGGCCTGTCTTAAGTTATCATTGGCCAGTTTCCAACCTGCTTTCAATCGAGATGTCAACTCGTTGACGTACTGGTATGCGGAAGTCACTGTTTCCTCTGCCTTTTCATCAGTCCATGTCCTCAGCAATGCTTCCAGTGGACCTTTTATTGGTCTTCCAAACAACAATGTAGCTGGAGCCAATCCAGTTGAGTTGTGGGGTACTTCCCTATATGCAAATAGTGCAGCGGGTAAGTATGTATCCCAAGTATCAGGTTTTTCACTCGCCAGCTTTCTAAGGATTGAAATTAGCGTACCATTGAACCGCTCTACTTGACCGTTCCCTTGGGCATGGTAGGGACTACAATGATAGTGCCTGGCTTGAAATATCCTGAATACTTCTTGTGTTAGCTTTCCCTTAAACTGAGACCCATTGTCAGTCAATATCTGATGCGGGAAACCTAATCGGGTAAATATTGTCAACAGGGCCTCTGCCACGTGCTTTGAATCTATAGCTGACATGGCCACTGCTTCTCCCCACATAGAGCAAGTATCAACCAAGGTTAAGATGTAAGCATTTCTCTTCTTGGTCCTAGTGAGGGGTCCAACAATATCTACTGCAACACGTTCAAAAGGGGTTCCCATAATAGGCATTTCTCCCAGTGTTACCGGTGCAGTCCTATGCTTAGGAGCTACTCTTTGGCATTCTGGACAAGATCTTACATATCTTTTTATGTCCTCTGTAATTCCTGGCCAGAAGTAGTGACAGGCTATCCTTTGTCCAGTGGCCCCTATTCCCATATGTCCACTGAAGGGTATAGCATGTCCTAGCGTCATAACCTTCTCCCTGTAAGATTTTGGCACTACAAGCTGTCCATGCCCTTTAGGTCCTGTTCCAGCTTTTCTGTATAGTAGGCCATTCTTCATATACAAGTCTCCTTTCTCTGGAGGGTTATGTGCTTTAGGCAATTTGCCAAAACAAGGCTTCAACGTGCTGTCTGCTGCTTGAGCCTTTTTCATCTCTTCTGGATGAGTATTGATAGGATTCTCCTCCATTTTCCTGGAGCTTTCCATGGTCTGGACTGTTGCCATAACTACAGGTTTTATAGGTTCTCCAAGGAAAACATACCTACACCCCAAAATCAAAGGGTAAATAGGGTCGTCCATCACTGCTGCTTTGATTTCTCCCTCCACATAGCGAGATCTTATGTTGATTCGAGCTATGGGTAGTGTCATGGTTCTTGCTCCCTTGATCGGTCCTCTGATTTCCACTGTTTCTGTGATTATCTGGTAAGGACTCACTAGAGAAGAGCACACAACTGAATCAAAGTCCAATCCTGTGTCATATAAACACAGTACTTGAGTGCCATTCACGGTCACTTCCTCACAGACAGGGGGATGATGGAAGTCTTTCTGACTTACTGCCATTTCCTTCCTTCCCTGATTCCCTGTTGTAAGACATGCAGCATGATGAGGAGGATTCTTCCTTCTGCAGTCCGCAGTATTGTGGTTACTCATTAGACAAGTTTTACACCACTTTCCTTCCTTCCGGTAAGGTGTCTTATCCGATCTTAGAGGGTTTTTGTCCTTTTGGTCAAACCTTTGTTTGTTTTTAGTGGTATGGTCTTTTTGTTCATATTTGGTATAGTTTTGTGATGATTTGAAGTTTTCACCCTGCTTCTTCTTATTTCCTAATAATTCTGCCTGAGCTGCTTGATATCTCTCAGCAACAGTTACAATATCTTCCAATCTCTCTGCTCCTTGTTCCATGATAAACTTCCTCATTTCTTGAGGCATGGACTCTTTCACTTGCTCCATCATTATCATTTCTTTCAGATCCTGACACTTTCCTAAACTACTCCATTTTTCCAAATAGGTTTCCAGTCTAGCAGAGAATTGGTGATAGTTTTCTCCTGGAAGAAGTTTAGCTGTTCGGAATTTCTTTCTATATGATTCTGAGTTCTTTTCATATCTCACAAGCAGTGCCTGCTTCAGGATTTCATAATCTTCCTGGTCATCTCTTGAGAGCTTCAAATACACATCGTAGGCTACACCTCTCAATCCCTGAGATAGTTTAAGACTCCATTTTTCTTTCACTAAGCCATAGGTAGTGGCTAGTCTTTCGTATCTATCCAGGTACGACTCAATGGCGTCTTCTTTCTCAACAAATGGGTCCAGATGAAAATTCATGGCCCCACTTGAGGTGCTCTGGCTGGAGCTACTCTCAGAGTGAGGTGAGCTACCACCATTATTGCCAGTATTTGCCTGAATTTCAAGCTCTTTTAATCTTAACTGATGGTCTCTCTCTGCTTGTAATTTCCTTTCCTCAGCTTCAATTTTCTTTGCCTCATTTTCAGCCTCCCATTTCTTGGCTTCAATTTCCAGTCTTTTGTCTTCTCTCTGAGCTTCCAGTCTTTTGTCTTCTCTCTCAGCTTCCAGTCTTTTGGCTTCTCTTTCAGCTTCCAGTCTTTTGGCTTCTGCCTCTAATTGCAACTTTCTTTCTTCCCTATCCATGTGTTTGTCCACTTCTGTTGTGACATACTGAGTGAGAGCATCACCTGTCAAATTTAATTCCTTTCCCATCTGCATGATCGCAGTCCTGAACTTCACCAGATCAGCCATGGCGTTACTTAGATAGGGTATGTAAATTTACTATAACCCAATTATTGTAATTAAACTTAATTAATTTAAATGAACAAATAATTTCCGTGCAACTTTGTGAGCATCAACTATTTACTGAGTACTAAATGGTACTCCTCCTAAGAAAATAATTTTGTAAAAATCCTATAATGATTTTCTCAAAAAAAAAATTTTTCTTATGTTATCTATGGGTGGCACAAGATAGAGTGTAGATAGATAGATGAATAGACCAAATATGGCTCAAGATATACAGAAATATCCCAGGAACGAGCCCCCAGTGTGGCGAGAGGTTTTATTTGGCTGTAGGCTCAGTATAGTACTGAAAATTACAGAAATAGAATTTCTGCAGAAAATGGTGAAGTCCCAGTGTCTGAGAGAACTACTGGTATCACAAATTAGTTACGGCTGTGAATGTTCTGATCTCGAAACAATAGTAGAGAGGAGACCGACATAAAGTGCCACCTCCGCTGTGTAACTAACTGTGATATAAAAAAACAAGGAAACAGATGTTGCTTAACAATGATAAAATTGACAAGTCTTCAAATACAATTTCCTAAGTATTTATTTAGTATATACACTATCTACTCTTGTGCTGAAGGGTGAATGTTGAAAAAAATGAAATGTAATGAATTTGTAAGTTTACATATGATTTACAAATAATTATATATATATATATATATATATATATATATATATATATATATATATATATATATATATATATATATATATATATATATATATATATATATATATATATATATATATATATATATATATATATATGTATGTAAATAAATATTACAACAAGTTTTCCAATTATAGGAACAAAAATTATATCAGCTGTGCTGTTAATTAAGGATATAACACTTATCAGCTATGTTGTTATTTTTGTCTCTTGCTATGCTAATTTCACTTTCTCATCACTGACAGTTTCTATGCTCACAACGCCGACAGAAATGGTACTAATGTGTACTCATCTCTCTTAAGTCTGTTCTGCTTTGTTTGGTTCACACACTCCTGCTAAGGCTCGTTACTTTAGCCCACCCAAGACTGAGGGGGACCAAAGATGTAGAGTCTGGTCAACCTCTATGCTCCTGCGGAGTTCCAGGCAGCGGGATTGACTCGAACATACGACCTCAGGTTTTTAGGACACAAATAAACCTGTAACGAAGCAAAAATAGGGGCTAATTTCTGTCCTCAAGCCCACCTATTTCTAGTGTGAGTGAAATGAGCGTGTCTCAGATGTATGCATGTAGGATGAATGACAACATGGCTCAGTATGATTTAGCAATAGCGAGACAAGACAGGTGTCTACTTGCAAAACATTCTTTCTGATAAACTAATGCATGGATACATTCAATAATATAGATTCAATACATGAATACATTTACTACATTAATACATTCCATAATATAAATCAATACATGAATAAATCCAATAATATGTACACCTAGGTGTGATACAACAATGTCCTTCCCCCTATACTATATCACGCCCTCTCTGACAATAGCTGGTAACATATATCCTAACAATATTGTTATGTTCTTATGATAGGAGTATATGAGACGAGGACTGTTTGGTGATATATCAGGTTGGAGTTATAGGAGACAATAGATTGGAGTTAGATGCGACAATAGAATGAGTCCTGACAAGGACTGTTTTGGTTATATTGCAGTTTGGAGTTATCAGAGACAATAGACTGAAGTTATAGACTGACAATAGATTGAGTCCTAACAAGGACTGTTATGGTTATATTGCAGTTGGTCTTATATGGATCGAAATGGGAAGGCAAACCCGGTCCTTAAAAAATGCCGTGCAGAAGTCGGATGTGTCGAACGAAAGGTGCAGATATCACAGCTTAGGCACAAACAGACACAACGCAACCACCGTCCTTTTCAGGACGAACGAAGAAGAAGAAGAAGAAGATTGAGTCCTGACAAGGACTGTTTTGGTTATATTGCAGTTTGGAATTATCAGAGACAATAGACTGAATATAGGAGACAATAGATTGAAGTATGAGTCCTATTAGTCTTCGTCTATTCACTTAATTCCCCCAAGATACAATCAGTAACCTGATAGGTAGTATAATGACACACAACAAATACCAACGGTTATCGTAAATATATTTACCCTCCTAAGATTTTAAACTGGCCAGGTTTTGACGCGACTTAGTGAAGTAGGTTGCAGGTCGATGCCCTCAGGTAAGTTATAAATCAAAGTGACAGCTTCTTCCCCTTCAGTCAGTCGGTATCTCTGGCGTCAAGTTCGGGATTGCGTGGTTAGCATAAAATCCGCCCGATTATATAGTCAGGTAAATACTTGAGGAAAGCTTTCGGTTGGTTCCTGGCGGAGCAAAATGATTGGTTTCCTCCGGTTTTGTACCTGGTCTCATACAGCCTAATTTTATTCAGTTTTTAGCCGCCATCTTGCGTGAACTGCGTGAACAGTATAATTTATTCTGTCTCAGAGACTGGTGAACGGTGCAAGTTGATTGGTTGAAGCAAATCTGTATCTCGACATAGTGATTAACAAAGTAGTGGGTTACACATCGTTTCACGACACGTTTCCTGTTCGACTTTGACGAACAGATTACTTTAGATAAAAGTAAGATGTTGTATTTGTAGATATTGCAGAGAGAGACATCGGAGGTGTTATGGCCATATATGGGAGAGGTGACCTGTTGTATCCCGCACAGAATTTCAGTCGGAAATAATTGTGAAATTACCCACCTAAACATGCATATTTGAAACGATTGGAGTCCTGCATAGCATCGTAACAAACAAATGTGAGGGAGGACAGGCAATATAACCTGACCTTTTTGCAGTTTTAAGACACCGTGAGAATCGCTTGCCATGACGACAACCAGACCTTGCCGAGTCAGCCTAGATCAGATTTCCATTATCAGGGCCGGACTTTATTTGAGGATCTTTACAAAAGAAAACTCTACTATTTTAACAAGGAAAACCGGGATCTGAGGAATCTGAAACACGGAGTCAAAGTGGGAATAATTGTTAAAGTTACGACCACCAAGAACACGTGTGAAAAGGCATCTGATAGTGCCTTAACTTTATTTCTGCGCAAACAGTCTGCGAACCAAGATTGGCGGCAGTTGTGCATATTTCATTCTATACTTTTCATTACTAATATGTGACCTAAAATGTACATATTGCAATGGGAATATTAATATGTGAAAATTGCTAGTGGATGCAAGTCATTTGAGGCTGGCGACCTCAGCATATAGAATGATGATCTCATGAACCACCACTGCCAAGGGCTGGTGATTGCTTTATTGCTTGTTTCGTAAAGAAAACTAAAAGCATAAAGTAGTCCCAGGTTCCATATGGAGCAGGGAGGGAATGATGAAAGAAATAATGTACTTCTTAATTATAATACTTACAGTTTCAAACCAGTGTAAATGTCGATGTCATCATGTGGACTTTAAAATTAAGGGAAGTTTCAAACTTTTCAAATCAGTGTAAACATAAATATAACCATATTCAATTTATATTGTGAACACTTTTCAATCAGTGGAAATGTAAATGTAAACATATTCTATCTGAGCTATTAACCTTTTCATTTAAATGTAATGTAAAGCTAAAGCTATTCAATTTAAATGTAAAAGAGAGTTTTATCCCGAGGGATTAAATTTAATTCTCATCGAGGGTAAATTCTGAGATAAATGGGATGGTTACTGCTTTATTGCTAGTTTCTTAAAAAGAACTAAAAAGCATAGGTAGTCCCAAGTTCCATATGGAGCAGGGAGGAAAAGATAAAAGAAATTATGTACATTCTAATTATAATATTTACATTTACAAACCAGTGAAAATGTCTATGTAAATATATTCACTTTAAAATTAATGAAAGTTTCTATCTTTTCAACCAGTGTAGATGTAAATGAAAACATATTCTATCTATACTATTAACCTTTTCATTTGAATGTAAAGTAAATATAAAGTTATTCAATTTAAATGTAAAGAAAGTTTTATCTCGAGGGATTAAGCTTAATTCTCATCGAGGGTAAATCTGAGGCAGATGGGATGGTGAAATAGGAAGAAGGGGCCAAATAACTATGTGTCGGAAAACTCAATACGCAGAGGGTATTTATTTCTATTCTTTTACCATACTAGTTGGTGGTACCAGTTGCGGGTACTAATCTCTGGAACAAAGTGAGGGTAGAAGTGGCCTGACGGCGAGCTTTGACACCATCATCAGAGGGTCTTAGAGACGCGGGACTAGCTTTGCAGTTACTCAATGATCTTACTTGAAACGTGCTGCTCCTTTAATCTTGACCAGAGACGCGAGAACGCCAGTGACCTTTCTGTACAGAACAAAAAAACCCAGCGGGAGCAGAAACTACCATTTGCAGCTAAGCCAAACGTAAAAGCTGTGTCACAAAACGGTTTGAGCATGTACTTTGGCGCCCTTCTTTCTCTCCTTCATTGTCCTATTATTTGGGTGCACTTTTCATAACTGTCGCTCTCTCCGGCAGTATCACTTCGTTTCTTCATTCATCGTCCTTTTATTCGGCATATTTTATGCCCTACATTTTTGCCACGCGCTCTAAGACTTTTCTCCGTTTTGCCAGGTGAATCGTAATAATACCAAGTTAATTATACAGGTCAGCGGATAATACGTTTATCACCTAAATTGTCTAGCCACCTTTGAAAGAGGCGATCTGTGTGTGTACAAGATGGTCGCGCACGATCGATGAAAAGAAAGCCATATTGCTTGTCTGAGAGATTCGTCTGGCGGATGTACGCAAACACTTGTGAAAATGCGTAATCGCTTCCGCTGGCCCATCTCGGTATAAACATTACCGATAACCTATCTGGGGAGATTATGTTGGGCACGAAATGAGTTGACAGATGTGTTTGTGAGTTTGCATACTAGGCATCGGATATTTTATTTCCAAATATGGGATAGGTGATCTTTTACATCAGGCACATAATTTCGGGCGGAAATAATTTTGAAATTAACCCACAAAACACGTATGTTTGAAACGATTAGCGCTCTGCTTAGCATCATAACAAACAAATGCGGGGGAAGTAGGGCCATATAACCTGACCTTTTCGCAGTTTTAAGACACTGTGAAAATTCACTGCGAGGATTGCTTGGCAAGACTACAACCAGACTACCAGGTTTAGAATGAGATTTCATATATATCAGACCGGACTTTGTGGAACACCTTGAAGGACGTAAAGAGCCCAGGAAAACCATTTTAATAAGGAGACCGGTTTATGAGGAAACTGAACACACGGAGTCATAGAGGGAATCTAGTGTTAAAATAACAACACGTGAAAAGAGGCATCTGCCAGTACCTTAAACCTCATTTTCTGAGCAAACAGTCTGTGAGACAAGATTGGCGTAAGTTGTGCATTTTCCATTCTTTATTTTTCATTACTACCATGTGAACTAATATATATATATATATATATATATATATATATATATATATATATATATATATTATATATATATATATATATATATATATATATTATATATATATATATAATATATATATATATATATATATATACAGTACTTTGCAAAAAAAATGGCAGTCATATTTTCGCAACGCAGCACACTCATAGAAGGAAATAATAATAAAAACTGTATGTCCAGAGGAAGATTGGTATCTCCCCTATCTATTAACAGTGGTTTCAGTACAATATAATGTTGCCTTCTCCAGCAAGGCAAGCCTGGATGCGGCGAGGCATACTTCCCACAAATGTTTGTAGGTAATTGAGAGTCAGACTGTCCCAGTATTTTTCAGCTACCTTCTTCAATTGTTCAACGTCTCTGAGTCACCTCTTTTTTAAATGATTCTTGAGTAGTGCCCAAACGTTTTCAATTGGGTTTTGATCGGGACTGTTGCTGGGCCACTTCAGCACTATCACATTCTTCTCTTGCAGCCATGCTTTGGGGGTATGAGCTTTATGATTTGGGTCATTGTCATGTTGAAATGTGCACCCATCGGGGTACATGACCTGCATAAATGGCAGAAGGTGTCCCTCTAGTATGTCGATGTACCTTTCTTTCGTGAGAATTCCTGTGAAAACACACAGTGGGGTGGCACCTCTTGCTGACACCCCTCCCCAAAGATAATTTTTGGTATGTTTCGGATGTTACAGAGCCTTTCGTCCAAATATTTATTTGAGCAGGATAAGACCAAACAGAACATTCATCTGAAAAAATCACATTGTCCCATGACAAATTTTGGTGTTCGTGGCACCAGTTCAAGCGCATCTGTTTGTGAGTCTCTGTGAGCAATGGTGACGAAATTATAATTATCCTGTGTAGCTCCCGGTTGACAATAGCATTAGATTTCCACTCGAATGCGCTGCCGTACCACTCTTCATTGGCCCAGCTGAACGTGGGCGAGACACCGACTGCTTTATTGCCTCCCACTAGATTCCATTTCTTACAGAGAACTAAAAGCATAGGTAGTCCCAAATTTTATATGGAACAGGGAGGAAAAGATGAATTTGAAACAAGCTTTTGCTGTACACTTACCAGTTCCTTCAGGCCCCCAGCCACCAAACTTGCATGATTTAACAAGAAATGATTGCAATGTGACCTCTAAAATGTACCTGCTTTTAATTTACTCATACAACTCTGTAGACAGTCCGCTATCAAGGTTTTAGAAATTTTTAATTATAATATTTCATTTTCAATTTAATTAGATTTCAATAGCTAAATGTCTTTTTTTGCAAAGGTAAAACATATATATACTTTAATATATAAATATATATATATATATATATATATATATATATATATATATATATATTTATTACCACGTGAATATTCATATTTGAAAATAGCTAAATGGATGTACAAGTCATTTCAGGCTGGCAACCTAATCATATAGAATGATGATTTCATATTGTGATCACTAAAAGCATTTCCCAAATTTTATATCAGTGTGAAAGATGATGTAATCTAATTATAACATATTCTATCTATACTTTATTAACCTTTTTCATTTGAATGTAAATTGTGCAAATATAAAGTTTAACTATTCTAATACTATTAAAATATAAAGCTATTCAATCTAAATGTAAAGAAAGTTTTATCTCGAGGGATTAAGCTTAATTCTCGTCGAGGGTAAGGTCTGAGGTAGATAGGATCGTGGAGTATGAGAAAGGGACCCATAACTATGGGTTGGAAAACGCAATACTCAGGAGAGCGTTTTGTTTCTATTCTTTTACCATAGTTGTTGGTGGTACCAGTTGAGGGTACTATCTCTGGAACAAGAAGGGAAAAGTGGCCTGAGCTTAAAGACGAGGGACCAACTTCGTAGACACTCCCTGACATTTCTGGGAATGTGCTGCGCCCTACAACCTTGACCAGCGACGAGCGTGATCAGTCTAACAAGAACTAAACCATCAGAAGGAGCATAACCATCACTGACATCTAAGTAACCCATAAAAGCTGCCAAGTGACCTCCTTTATACACTTCTATCCCATCACAACAGTGATGATAAACCTTTTTTATAAATAATTATTCATTTCTTGAAACCTTGTTGAACCTAAATGATTATTAAATCTCTTATTCGTAAATATACAAATTTAACGTCGATTTAATCATTTTGAATGTACTGCATGTTTGTCTCAGTCAATTTACTAAATACACTCTAAACAGAGCTATACCAGAATAATAAGAATTCCACTGAGTAAATCAGGGTGGGGGCTTGAACGAGCTGACATTAATAATTGCTTAATTCTTCATAAAAGGCGGCGGACGGATATAAGTTAACAATTGCCCTGCCCAACGCAGCATTGTTCTTGACTTCTGAAATATCTTATGGACACACCCTTGAGATAGAGGAGTCATTATCTTTTTATCTACAACTCTGCCAAGAGTAATCTTGTGCAAAGGTAGACACCTTTGAAGACCCATAGTAGATACTCTTGAGTTTTGACAACTGTTTGACCCCTACTGCAATGCAGGGGAGGCAATTCCGTGACATATATAATATATAGACAACCGTGCTTGATGTCTCACAGGTATGTGCTCCTTCAATTTACAAACATGGGCACCAATAACAGAACATTACAGCAATGATGATTTTTTTTTTAAACTTGGACCTACTCATTGACATTATAAGTACAGAGCTAACAATGTAATCTCAATGCACCGACAACGTCAAGATTGCAGAAGAAAAATTATTGCAAAAATCCTCAAGAAGCAGCCGACTTTCCGTGGTCATATTTTACAAAAACAAATAAGTTACAATGCTGTAAAAGCAGACAATAATGGTCCAAAGAAGAAATGAAAACAACGGAGAGAGAAAATTAGGAAGCTTCTGATATGTAGCTTGGGAAATTGGTACCTTAGGACTGAATGGCAGAATTAGGGACAGGACGTTGTTCGGGGTTGTTATCACTTATTATTATGTTATCACAAGATTCTGAAGTCTCACTTGTGTACTTTCTGTGTTGAGTAGATCAATTTTAATATGTTTGTTTTCATTTGAAATTGTTTAAGGCAGTTAATTAGACATTATTTCAGACCATTCATGTGAAATTGTGTCAGGCAGTAATTTGAAATGTTCCAGAAGGTTAATTTAAATTGTTTCAGTTAATCTGAAACTAGGTGATACAGTTAATTTTAGATTGTTTCAGACAGTTACTTTAAAATTGTTTCAGACACTCAGTTAAAAGTTGTTTCGGACAGTTAATTTTAAATCGTTTTAGACGGTTATTTTTACATTATTTCAGTTAATTTGAAACTATGTCAGACATTTAATTTGCAATTGTTTCTGGCAGTTTATTTGAGATGTTCTCAATTAGTTTGAAACTGCTTAGTAAATATTCACCTGAAGATGGCAAATGTAAGGGAAACTTTGGGCATACTTTAAATGGGGATGGGGTTTCAAGGAGTAGCCAGTGCGAAGTTGATCAGCTTTCTGATATTGCCAACATTTGTTTATTTCCTCATGGCTAACCCTGGTGGGACTGGCCCTACAAATATTATTCTGTCAGCAAGGAAAACTATTGATTCATCGTCCGAGACGAGGGGATAGCGAGTTAGATTAAGTTCTTTCAACATACTGCGATAAGTAAATGAAGATGTCTGAGCAACAATGTAGTAATGACATCTTTTCTCGCATCTTTACGCAATCTCCGGGTCGGGAAAGTTTGACGGAGTAGAACAGACGTTAAAAGCGAGGTAAGGAGTGTGAATAGTTTTTTGGAACGAGTACAAGACAACAATTTCTCAACCAAAATGCACTTAGATTCTGGTCACATAAAATAAACACGTCTGATTCGTTTTGCAGCTGAACTGGTCGTAAACAGAGGCGACCTTTTTCTCCGTTCTGGCATTTTTATTCTCTCAAGTCTGGACAAGCGTGAGCATTGGCGCGATAAGTAGAAAGCACGCGAATTAAGGGGAGAAGACTAAGAACAGCTGTCAACACTACTTGAAACAACTTGGGGGTTAAATTGTCCTGATGGTTTCTATCGTGCTTGTGTTTCAATGTACTGACCTTCACACCAATGGTATTAGCTTCAGGTTGTTGTATCTTTTTGTTTGGTGTTCCTGGTATATGAGTATTTCTACAAGTGTTCGGGGCAATATAGAAGGGTACATGGAGGGTGAAAAGGGCAGTTAAAATGATATTTCTGGTTTGTTTATTTGTTTTCTTCCCCTTTCTGATATGAGAAAAGAATGATATTCTGACTTTCTTTGTTCCGATAAGATATAACCGCGTTGTTAGAAAATATTTTTGTAAGGGTCATTGTACAGATAATGGCCACTAACGGAGCATGGACACCCATGTGAGAACATGTCTATGATGAACTCGACTTTTGAAACATGTCTATGATTAACTCGACTTTTGGAACATGTCTATGATTAACTCGACTTTTGGAACATGTCTATGCTTAGTTCGACATTTGGTTCACTCTGAACACTTTTGAAATCAAAATGTCTTTATTAATCAGAAGATGGCGTGAACGTAATTGAAGATGATAAGGATAATGAAAGGTGCAATTATATACAAGTTCAGAAAGGTAAATGCAGTTCCGTAGCAGATGCTGCTGCAGGTGAATGAAGTCTTAGCGGCTTCACTGTCTTAAAAAATAATGGACCAAGAGCTAGAAAATACAAACACATTCACATACTTAGGAAGTTTAGTAACACCAGATGGTGGAACAAGCGAAGACATCAGTGACTGAATGAATACAGTCAGAACTGATAGAAGAAAAATCAGTAAGAACACTAATAGTGCAGCTGCCAGTATCAGGGACTCAGAGGTCACAGGTACCTTGAAAAGAACCAAGGAAATGCCACAGGTTATGAAAATAATACAAGAAATAAAAGATGGACGTCGCAGAATTAGTGGAACCGAAAGTTGAAAATGAAGCAATTCTTTCACAAATTGGAACAGAAAAGACACATTATGGTCGGTGTTAGAACCAGGCGGAAGAGCTTAACAAAACAAGAAGAAAACTAAAAATTCCAATAAAAACGAAAAAGCACATTGATAACATTTTGGCTAGTAGTACTTTTCATGACTAGCTCTTCTCAGGGCAGCCTGAAAGCTAGCAATGAGCGATGTAGACGGAAGAAAAAAAAACACATGTAAAACAAGGAGCGACGATAAAAACAAACAAGATACACTAAATAGAATAGAATAAATCAAATCGACTCTTCGTATTTAGATAGTAGTCCTTTTCAGGATGGCTGAAGCCAAACTAGCAGACTAGGATGACTGCGACAACAGGAACTAGCTGTTCAGTTCGCTAATCTGACAGAATCCAACGATATCTCGAAGAGAACAATATCACGATATAAAACTGAAGGATCAAATTTCAACAAGGCACACGACGATGGCAGGAGAGATAGGTAAAGGTTAAAAAAAAATAAATAAATGTGTCAGACACTTTACCATACTAGGTCCAGCTTTTTTAATAGGTGGGGTGACCACTTCGCTTCCTGCTGCCTTTGCCTTCCGTAACTGTCACGGAATTGCCTCCCCTGCTTTGCAGTAGTGGTCCAACAGTGGCCGAAACTCAAGAGTATCTACTATGTGTCTTCAAAGGTGTCTGCCTTCGCACAAGATTACTCTTGGCAGAGTTGTAGATAGAAGGATAATGATGCTTCTATCTCAAGGGTGTATTCATAAGATATTTCAGAAGTCAAGAACAATGCTGCGTTGGGCAGGGCAATCGTTAACTTATATCTGATCCACCACCTTTTATGAAAAAATAGAACATTAAAGCAAGTGTTCATTAACTCTACTAACCAAAATAATAGTATTCCAGATCCTGAATTGAAAAGGACAGTACTACTGTTTAAAGTGCCAAGTGACTTTTTTATAAAACTATTTCTTCAAAGAGACAAGAACATTCCTGCAATTACTCTAGATCAGAGATAACATTAATTTTGTGAATATTTTGTGAATAGTTTTATTATTCTTTTCCAAACAGACGAAAAAGAAAATAATTATAAATATTAAATGATTCATTAATTGTTTCTGTGGATATGTTTACTTTTTACCATTGTGTTTAAAGTTTTTATTCATTTCATTTATCACCTAGCATTAATTTATCATAGGGTAGTTGTGGGGAGGAGACACCTTAAATCCTGGTACTACTTCTTACCATCTGGGCCAGTGATTTTCACAGTCTGACTATACCTATGATGTCTATAAACCAGTGCTTATTTCTAAGACTGGGGTATTGTTTTTAAGACCAGAACTCTTGACTGGCATTCTATCCTTGTATCATCTGATACACCTGTATATCATCACTATTACTTATATAAACAAACCTCACGTCACAGCTGGCAAACAGGAGAAACTCCCTCTACAAAGCCATGTAAATTGTATAATTGTTACACCAATGTAACTTTTTGGTAACTGCACAGAGGGGCCGGCCATTATGACTTATAAATTACTAGCAATAACCCGTCAACATTGACAGGTTATTAATTATAGTGTGTTGTTTCTGTTACATGTATTACAGACGGGACTATCACTACTGTGGTCATTTCCTTGCAGGCGACCGTCATTAGATATTTGTAGTGAAAATTATATGGATGTATTAAATATGAAGATATGGAGTAACCTTCCTAATTGACATGTGGAGCAGTGATAATGATCTAATGGACCATAAATTGACTAAATAACTAACATTTCTTTTATGACAACATGTCTCGTAAAAGTTCGTATATTTTTTTAACTCTTGCCCTGGTCGACTTACTGCCTCTGAGAAGCCATGGTCGACTTACTGTCTCTGAGAACAACGTTCGAAGTTTGACGAAACTCCAGTTCATGTACTGTTTATCAATTGTGTTGTTGGCTTCTTTCCATAATAAAACTGTTCATGCACACCTTCATTTGCGCACTTTTTCTATTTTCGGGAGAGTACATATAAAGGGAAACAATACAATAATTGTCTAACTTTCAACCACAGCTTTGGCTGAAAGTTAATGTACTCTCTCGAAAATAGAAAAAGTGCTCAAATGACGGTGTGCAAAATGTGACTGACCGACCGACTGACCGAAGTACTTACGGCAGGTATTATGGTATTGAATTAAGCAATTATTAATTTCAGCTCGTTCAAGCCCCCACTCTGATTTACTCACTGGAATTCTTCTTATTCTGGTATAGCTCTGTTTAAAGTGTATTTAGTAAATTGACTGAGACAAACTTGCAGTACATTCAAAATGATTAAATCGACGTTAAATTTGTATATCTACAAATAACAAATTTAATAATCAACAAAGTTTTAACAGTTTAAAAAAACATATTGAATAATCTTTAACAGAAAATACTCACTGTGACGGTATTGCCTCCCCTGCTTTGCAGTAGTGATCCAACAGTGGCCAAAACTCAAGAGTATCTAATATGGGCTTCAAAGGTATCTACCTTTGCACAAGATTACTCTTGGCAGAGATGTAGATGGAAGGGTGATGACACTTTTATTACAAAGGGAGTCTTCACAAGATATTCAGAATAAGAGAGAACAATACTGCTTTGGCTGAGTATGTTAACTCTGTAATTCTGCCGACGCTTTTGTGAAGGATTTAAGCACTTATTACTTTCAGCTCGTTTAAGCCCCCACCCCTGATTTACTCAGTGGAATTCTATTATTTTAGTATAGCTCTGTTTAGAGTGTGTGTAGTAATTTGGCTGAGACAAACATGCAGTAACTTTAAAATGATTAAATTGAAGTTAAATTTGTAACATTAAGAAAAAAAAATTAATAATCACATTAGGTTTTAACAGTTGGAAAACAATTTGAATAGTTATGGATCAAGAAAAGTTATCATCACAGTCTTTAGGGAGTGTTACAAGACGTTCAAGTGGCAGCATAGATATGAACATAGCTGCCAGTGACGGTTCTGCTCCTTCTGATGGGTTGGTTATTTTTATTCTGCTCACGCTAGTCTCTGATCAAGGTTGTCAGGGTAGCTCGTTTCCCAGAAATATCAAAGAGAGTCTACCACGTGGGTCCTTCGTCTTAAAGCTTAGGCCACGGTTGCCTTCTTGTTCCAGAGATAGTACTTTCTGCTGTTACCACCAATAACTATGGTAAAAGAATAGAACGAAACGCTCTTCTGAGTATGGCGTTCTCCACCCCATAGTTATGGGTTCCTATCTTCCCATACCACCATCCCAATTAACTCAGAATTTACCCTCGATGAGAATTAAATTTAATTCCTCGGGATAAAATTTTCTTTACATTTAAATAGAATAGCTTTCATAGTTACTTTATATTTAAATGAAAAGGTAAACAATACAGAGTCTGTTTACATATACATCTCCACTGAATGAAAAGTGTTCACAATAAAAATTGAATATGTTTTCATTTATGTTTTACACTGATTGAAAAGTTTGAAACTTCCATTACTTTAAAATAATTATTTTCACATAGACATTAATTTTACAGTGACTATGTTTATAGGGACATTTACACTGCTTTGAAAATGTAAGTATTATACTTAGAAAGTACATCATTTCTTTCCTCTTTCCCTCCCTGCTCCGTAGGGACCTGGGACTACTTTATGCGTTTAGTTCTCTTTACGAAACTAGCAATAAAGCAATCACCAGCCCGGGCAGTGGTAATTCATGAATCATCATTCTAAACGCTGAAGTTGCCAGCCTCAAATGACTTTGACATCCACAAGCGAGTTTCACATATTAAACTTCACATGGTAATATATATATATATATATGTATATGTATATGTATATATATATATATATATATATATATATATATATATATATATATATATATATATATATATATATATATATGTTAGTTCACATGTTAGAAATAAAATATGACATGTAAATCACAACTTAAGCCAATCCTGACTCATAGGCTTTTTGCTCAGATGAATAACAGAGACTTGAATCAGCCTCTTACACGCGTCTGGGGGTGTCGTTATTTTAATAAGTTCCCTCTCTGACTTCGTGTGTGGTTGTTAAGAACAGAACTGGTGTAAGGGAAGTAAACCTGAGTATGTTAGTAGACAAGTTAGATTTTGAGTTGGAGCACTTGTTTGCTTGTTGGCTATTGAATTGTTTTGAAAATATCTCGTGGTAGTTTCGAGAGATAGATTACAGATAGCGTGGAAAAACGCTGATCATCTCAAGTAGTGAGATATATATTTATTCTGTATTGTTTTGAGCGGGGTGAGAATAGCTCGCGGCTAGCCCGCAGATGATTGATTGACTGAGTTGTGTTGACAGTGAGGAAGTCTCGTGACTGTGTTGAGCGGGACGAGTGTGTGATTCGAAGAGAGTGGGTACTTGTGCGTTAATTCACCGGGTAATAATTATTTTGCAAAATTATTGCCCAAACCGATCACCGTACTATTTCTTGACTGAAAACGTGACATTTCACATTGTGAGCTCTCCCCCATTTGTAGTGTAGAATTTTTTTTTTTTCTTAAATTTTTTCCCCCCTTAAATTATGTGTTTTGGCGCGGCTTTGGAGCCCGTATTTTTTTTTTAAAGTTTATAAACCAATAGAACGGAATTGAATCAGTTCTACAAGTTAACGGTACACCGGAAACAAGGGAAATCGCTGCCGTTGCCTTCTCTACCTCAAGATCAGAGTGAGGTACCCATTTACAGCTGGTTTGACTGATGCGTGACACCTGTTCCCTTCCTCGCTGCCGTTGCCTTCTCTAACTCAGGATCAGAGTCAGGTACCCATTTACAGCTGGTTATGGAATGTTAGAGACTTCACTATACTAGGTCCAGCATCGAGAGGTGGGGAGACCAGTTTCCTTCCTCACTGTCTTTTCCTTCCCTAACTCAAAGTTAAGTACCCATTTATAGCTAGGTAGGCCCCCATCTCTCGAAAATGACTGCTTCTGTACGCAAACAGTTAAGATCAAAGTAATAAAGATTCACACTAAGTCACCATGTTATGCTATTTCTCTCACAATTTCGTGACATCAAATGAAAAGGCGCTAAAGATGGCATACATCACAAGATCATTGGTTTAACGCTCGTATTAGAAGATGACCAAAAAATGATGTACATATTTATTGGCGCCGGGCCCTAAAAGAAAGGGGCTCGTAGCATATGCTACTTTTGCTACTACGTTAATCCGGCTCTGATTAGGTAAATATTTGACAAGGATCAGTGTATAGTGAGGGAGGGGACCAACTCCCTACCCAGCCCTCCACACCCAGCGGTGAAAACAAATAAAGGCTTTCTTGCCAGGGTACAGTTTTGTTGGTTTTGGGGGCCCTAAACAGGACCGTGGTCCAGTTTTGTGGGCCCTGTAAAAAAACCGTGGTGGGTAAATTTTTGTGGGCCCTGAAAAGGACCGTGAGGGGAACAGATTACCAAAGATCGCTGAAGCTTGGCACATATCAGGACATACACATGTTCGTTCGTAGCTGCATAATTTACAGAGGAGGCCAAAATTCTGCAATGTCAAGCAGTATACTGTGGGTACCTGACTCTGATCCTGAGTTAGAGAAGGCAACGGCAGCGAGGAAGGGAACAGGTGTCACGCATCAGTCAAACCAGCTGTAAATGGGTACCTCACTCTGATCTTGAGGTAGAGAAGGCAACGGCAGCGATTTCCCTTGTTTCCGGTGTACCCTTAACTTGTAGAACTGATTCAATTCCGTTCTATTGGTTTATAAACTTTTTTTTAAAAATACGGGGGGGGGGGGGTTGAGGGCGGGTCTGTCGTAAGCGTCTCAACTATGAATGCAAGAGACACACTTTTTTTTTTAACTTGCCTCCCAAATCACAATGTGAAATCAACATTTTTCGGTCAAGAAAAAGTACGGTTCTCAGTTTTGGTAATAAATTTCCAGAATTTGATTTAACCGGTGAATAAACGCACAAGTACCAGAGAGTGTTCTGGGCGTTTGACCGGGTAGGTCAAGACTGTGTTTTTGGGAAGTGAAATGCCTGCGCAGTGCTGAAGTTAAAATGTCGACTGATTTTTCGCTGTGGGTACAGCGTGGTATAAAACTGCAGTATGGATTATTGTGAAAATGTTTATGAGGCCAAGATTTTGTGTAGGCCATTTTGATAACTGCAGTGTGCAGTCCTTAAAGGCCATTGTTTTCCTGTGAGAGGATAGTTGTTGATGAATTATATAAAGGCCATGATCTCATGTGAGAGGATCGTTATTGATGATACTTTATAGCGCTGATGAATATTATATAGGCCATGGTTTCCTGTGAGAGGATAGTTGTTGAGGAAGAGATCGCGCTGAGATGAGTGAAGGCGAGATTATTGCAAATTGCCGGGTGTGCAGTCTTGTGAGAAATTGCTAGTATGATTCACTATATTATTATAGCGCTGATCTCATTGTAACTGCCGAGTGTGCAGTCCTTATAGTGTTAAGATATATCTCGTGTTTTGCTGTGAACTGTATCCTGACTATGTGTATTTCATATCAATGTATTGATACCAGAATAAAACCGTCATTAACTGTCACCTGTAGTTTCAATGCCCTATTACTGAACGACTGGTTCTATCGGTAACATATCTGGTGGACCAGTCATTACAAGTTGGAACGAATAGATATGACATTCGTGTGACAAGAGGTTGTGTGAACTTAACATATTTAGAAATAGCCCTGTGTGGGCGTGGCCTGTAATACAGAACCCTTTAGCAACGTGTCTCTATATTTAGCCTGAGTGGCGTTAGTATTTAAAAGACAGACATCACATTTGAGAGCTGTATCAGGGGTCCCAAGGAAAACTTATTCAGTATCAGTTAAACTGGGAACTGTTAACTCAAGTGACATTCGCAATTGAAGGAATTTATTACTCAAGATTATGAGATGTCATGATATACAGTGGCGTCTGTATACCAGTTCAAGTAAACGTCAGGCAGTATGAACGAGCGGTGTACCTCCTTTCAACGAAATTGACAGACGGTGACCCATTTCCTGTTCGGTGTGCAAGCACGTAGCGTGCTGAATCAAGACCTGAGGGGAAAGGTGTCAAGTTCCAATGCCTTTCTGTGGTTGATTGTTTTACCATTGAACTTTGTGATATCCAGGGTGTTAGCGGAAAGGAACGGGATTGTTTTCATTCAAGATAAGTTTTTTGTTGTTGTGTGAACTGTGTCGCCTTATCCATGTCAACGAGCCTTCCTGTGCTTTTCATTACCTATTCTGTTGATAACTGTTGTTTTTGTTGTCTAGAAATATACTGATAACTTTATTAGGATTTAATGCATAAGTATTGATGGTTGTATGATATATGTTGACTTCCCTCATATGGAAGAGGAATTGGGGATACAAAGTTAATAAATAATTGCAATTTCAGGTATAGATACTGAACTGTGTGAAATGGAAGGGTAATTGTCAGAACTTCTTGAAACATAAACTTGCGATATTAATAATTATACTGGTATAGATATATGGTTGACTGGGTGATTGAATCACCATGGATTTTGATGATGATCCAGATGATATGAGGCCTATACTAGAATATTTAGCGGATGTAGGTGAATATGTTGAGGGATTACAAGGCCCAGCACTTGATAGATACGTGCTGGATGGGTTTTTGTTTAATGCGGTAGCAGCCATAAAGTTTTTTACTGACGATAACCCTCATTCAAATCCTGAAATGATCATAGCTAGAGATTTGGCGGTGTTGTTAGAATGCCTACGTCCGATGGTGTACGATTATACTCGGGCTAGACACAATTATATGCATAAGATTGTATACAATATGATCGGCAACAACATGCAGGAGGATAACAAAAAGGAATTAGAAGAGGAGGAGCAGATGAAGAAAAACAAACAGATTGCTCTACAGGAAAGGGCTATTTTTTGCAAGATATTACTGAAAAGAGTAAATTACAAGAAACAGTGTCGAGACTAACAAATGATTTAGATAAGTCAAACATGGAACTTACTAAAGTGCAAGTGGCGTTAGGTGCTGCATTGGGCAAAGTCAAGGATTTGAAAAATCAAGTGCGTTATAGAGATGATGAGGTTAGTGATCTCAAGCAACAACTTCAGGAAATCAAAGAGAGGTGTGGTAAATTAGAAGCTGAGACAACTGACCGTGATAGGTCTTATACAAAGACGCTTCTTGATTTGTTGAATAAAGTAAATTCTGGTATTGAAGAAGAGAATTATACTGAATTTCCGAATGAAGTTGAAGAGCTAATGAATAATGAGGATAGTGAGAATGAAACACGACAACTAAGTGCAAATAAAGAAAAGGATGAGAAAGACAAATTAGAAGAGTTAACGACTGAGAGAGAGAGAAGATGATTAAGATTGAGAGATTGCTAACAGAGGAGAGAAGTAAAGTATTGACATTTGACAAATTAAATAGGAAATTAAGTGGAGAAATTTCACAAAAAATGTTGAAATTGCAGAATGGACAAAAAGAGTAGAGGCCCTACTCGATATTATTTTGAACAACAAGATATGGTCTACTGTCAATGTTGACAATGCTAGACAGAAAGTTGTTTGCCAACAAGTTGGAAAAGCAAAGAGCCAGCCTCATACAATCTTTGCTAATAAAAAGGTTAAATGGGATGGACAAAGATCTTTTCGGGGAAAATATAACTTTCCAAGATCTTTTGATTCTCTTCCAATAGCAACGATTCTTGGCGGCAGTGTAATAGAGAGAATGATAATGTAACAGTCAGTCCTGATAAATTTCAGGCTAAAAGCCTAAAGATTAAACGAGTAACTAATTTTGGAAGTTCTCATAAGGTGATAACAAGGGATAAAGTTGTAAGTAGTGGTTCCAATGAGGAAACACATTATATGCGTAAGGATAAAGATACTTTTAGAGATAAGCATATTGTCAAAGAAAAGAATGGAAAGAGTTTTGGTAGGAGAGATGATCCTAAGGTTAGAAAATACCAAGGGAATTCATATGATAATAATTTTCCTTCTCAGAGAGAAAAAAGACAAGTTAATGTATCTCAACATTTTAATTCTGAGAATTTTGAAAATAATGGTACAGGCAAATACAAGAAGGGGTTTCAATCGTGCAATAATTTTTCTGACAGATTTTTTGTTCGGAGTAGAAACGTTAAGCATAACAAGTCTGACTGGGATTATAGACATAATAATAGTCTCAAGCAAAGAGGAAATGATGATAAATATTTTGATCAAACAACAAATAATAAGTGCAATTATGCTAATTTTGCTCGACATGAGCCCAGAATCATTGTTAGTAAGCAAAGTAGCAATGATAATGTTGTCCCTAGATCTTCTGTGGTGTCTACGTGTGAAAAAGGAAGAGTTGATGACATCGTGAAGTGACCAGAATTCTACACAAACCACATTGCTAGGTAATTGTTTATTTAAACTCTCCGTTGTTCTCAGTAAATTTTACCATTTATAAAATGAAAATTTTCATTTGTATTTTTTGAACAGAGGTGACTTCTCGATATGGGTCAGCGCTCCTGTTTACATCAGGAATGTAGGTCAACATTGTACCCGAGTTTCTGTTCAAGCGGAACATATCAGCGTGCTAACTATGCATTGGACGTGTTACCCCTAGTGTTTATGAGATGTCGGAAAGACCTATGGAGATTTTTTGCGTTTGATTTTTTTGTTTGTTTGTTTGTTAGGACAGTAGATGTTATTGTATTCTATTGTATAGATCATTATAGGTTGTTATATTTGAAATATTATGTAATTTCTCTGTAATATTATGATCATCATCTTTATGCATCATTTGATGTCAATAGTTTTTCTTGATATGTATGACTGTTTTAATTATGCATTAGTTCATTTCGATGCTATTTTTATACTATTGTGTTTTGGATAATGTGTAGTGAGTTAGATGGTAGTGACGTGTCGTTTACTATTGATGAATGCAATGAGCAGGTTTATATTTAACCTTACTGATTACAAACCTATGCCTATTGACTTTTATACTCTGGTGTAGAACTTGCAGTTTTTTTTGTTTTGTTTTGCAGATGTGATAGTTAGGATAGTTTTGTACATGATGAGTTTGCCAGCCCTATGCACATAATCATTATTTGTAATGTTACAATAGTTACTTTTAGTATATCAAGTGGAGATAGAAATAAATTTCTAACTAAATAACACTGTAGCTAAGCTGAACGTGATTGTCAGCCGGAAATATTTAAAAGTTTAAATTGAACTGTATAGAAAAAATTAACAGCGTTTGCTGATATTGTTATTTGATTGAGGAATCTTGAGATCTGATTTAATCATTTGATTAACATACATTACGTTGTTTTCATATATTTGCAAACTTGTATGTTGGTAATAGTGTGTTTTTCAATGTGTTTCTCTGTGACGTATTGTTTGAAAAACTTACACGTGTTGTTTAGTGTTTGCTTAGATACAGGAATTGTTATATGTTTCTCATTTTGTTAAAGCTAGTTTCTTTGTTAATTTGTTAATTATAGATTTGAATTAATTAAATTAAAATACGATTTTTATGTAACTTAGCGTTACGAAATATTTTTGTATTTTTTTTTTTTGGAAAATATTTTTCTCCGGACATTGTAATTTTTTTTGGGTTTTTTTGTGTGGTGTCGATAATGTATTGTTAGATTAATGGTATAACTTAATATATTGTAACTACTTGTGATTTGTAGTTATTTTACATATAAGAAATTGCTTGAAGTGATATTATTGTTTTTTCCTCATATTCTGATTTCATACTTACCTTTATTACGGATCATTCTTCTTTTGCTCGATCTTGTCTTTTCTTTTACTATCGGTTGTTTCCTATTTAATTGTTCTGTATTCACTTAACTCGGTTTTGTAATGCATTATTTTTTAGTATGTTTAATTGATTACATTGGATACTTCATTTCTACATTTCACTTAATGCTTATATTTTGTAGATGTCGTATTTTGACTTAACTTAAGGTAATTCTTATACGCATATGTTAGAGATTCATTGTCCTCTTAATCTTTTTTTGGGGGGATGTATTTGTCAAAAAAATGATAGAATCATTTTTTTCCTCCGGGGGAGAGGTAAGCTGTTAAGAACAGAACTGGTGTAAGGGAAGTAAACCTGAGTATGTTAGTAGACAAGTTAGATTTTGAGTTGGAGCACTTGTTTGCTTGTTGGCTATTGAATTGTTTTGAAAATATCTCGTGGTAGTTTCGAGAGATAGATTACAGATAGCGTGGAAAAACGCTGATCATCTCAAGTAGTGAGATATATATTTATTCTGTATTGTTTTGAGCGGGGTGAGAATAGCTCGCGGCTAGCCCGCAGATGATTGATTGACTGAGTTGTGTTGACAGTGAGGAAGTCTCGTGACTGTGTTGAGCGGGACGAGTGTGTGATTCGAAGAGAGTGTTCTGGGCGTTTGACCGGGTAGGTCAAGACTGTGTTTTTGGGAAGTGAAATGCCTGCGCAGTGCTGAAGTTAAAATGTCGACTGATTTTTCGCTGTGGGTACAGCGTGGTATAAAACTGCAGTATGGATTATTGTGAAAATGTTTATGAGGCCAAGATTTTGTGTAGGCCATTTTGATAACTGCAGTGTGCAGTCCTTAAAGGCCATTGTTTTCCTGTGAGAGGATAGTTGTTGATGAATTATATAAAGGCCATGATCTCCTGTGAGAGGATCGTTATTGATGATACTTTTTAGCGCTGATGAATATTATATAGGCCATGGTTTCCTGTGAGAGGATAGTTGTTGAGGAAGAGATCGCGCTGAGATGAGTGAAGGCAAGATTATTGCAAACTGCCGGGTGTGCAGTCTTGTGAGAAATTGCTAGTAGGATTCACTATATTACTATAGCGCTGATCTCATTGTAACTGCCGAGTGTGCAGTCGTTATAGTGTAAAGATATATCTCGTGTTTTGCTGTGAACTATATCCTGACTATGTGTATTTCATATCAATGTGTTGTGACGTAATAAAGCAGTATTACATGTCACCAGTCGTTTACAAACATCCATGACTCTTGGGTACGTACCTGTGGTGTAAACGACTTAACCAACACACGCACTCAATATTCTAGACGTGACAGTAGTAACACATATTTATTACTAGCCTATGTGGCGATGATGTAGACTTGAACACACATACCTTTGAAACATAACCCTATTCTTATCAAGTGGTGGTTTACAGTCAAGAAGGATCTACTGCTATACTGCAAGACTGATTCTACCTACTTAACATATCTGGGTATTGAAAGTGTTACTGTTAACTAAAACTAAATACACCGGTAACATATCTAAAATACCGGTAACAGTGGTCCTTCAGTTTCCCCAGTCCCGGTTTCCTTATTAAAAATATTAGAGATTTCCTGGGCTAAACTGTAAGTCCTGATACATACTCCAATAAAACGTGTTCGGTATTTTAAGAAGGAATTCTGAACTCTAATTCTTCACTGTAGCAGTCTGGTGTCTTGGCGAGCGATTTCTCCAATGAAATAGCTTAATGATCAGATTATATTCCCTGCCTTCCCACGCCTTCGGTTGTTATGAGCTATCAAAAAACTCCAATCATATTCAAACAGGCGGGTTATGGGATAATTTCTAAATATTCCGACAACGGATAATTTTGAACGCAAGGCAGAGGTCAACCCTCCCATATATCGTAATAAGATCTCCAATGCCCTTGTGTACATACTTCCAAACACACCGGTAACCGCATATGGCCATTGTTCGAGATGTAGCAATCTTACTTTTATCTAAAGTAATCTTGTCATTCATGTCTTATCGGTGATTAAGCCGATAGTGCTGGCCGATAAACGTGTTAATCTGCTGCACCTCTGGCTAACAAATCTGGGCAGCGCCAAGCAAATTTGATTATTACCACCTACAGGGAGTGTCGAATGATTTGATAAAATCAAATATCTGCTTCTTAGCAGAAAAATAACGAAGAAAGAAAGAAAAGTGCGACAATGGAGAGCAAATAATAAAATTCAGTACCACAAATGTACCGATACTGCCGGAGGGAAACAAAGATCGATAGGGGCCGCCCCGTTTTGTCACACTCATCATCGTGTGATGGTATAGTGTATTGAGTTTCCCGATACATAGTTATGTGTCCCCATCTTCCTATTCCACCATCCCATCTACCTCATAATTTACCCTTGATAAGAATTAAGCTTAATCGCTCGAGAGAAAACTTTCTTTACATTTAAATTGAATAGCTTTATATTTACTTTACATTCAAATGAAAAGGTTAATACTATAGATAGAATATGTTTACATTTACATCTACACTGGTTGAAAATGTAAATATTATTATTAGAATGTACATCATTTCTTTCATCTTTCCCTCCCTGCTCCATATGAAACTTGGGACTACTTATGCTTTTAGTTCTCTTTAAGAAACTAGCAATAAAGCAGTCACCAGCCCTTGCAGTGGTGGTTCATGAATTCATCATTCTATATGCTGAGGTTGCCAGCCTCAAATGACTTAGACATCCACTAGCAATTTTCACATATTAGTATTCACATGGCAATATATACAAATTAGTTCACATGTTAGTAATGAAAAATTTAGAATATAAAATGTACAACTTACGCCAATCTTGGCTCACAGACTGTATGCTCAGGGGAATAAAGTTAAGGCACTAGTAGATGCCTTTTTACACGTTTCTGTGGTATTGTTATGTTAACAATGAATTCCCACTATGACTCCATGTTTTTTGTTTCCTCAGATCCCGTTTTTCCTTATTATAATGATAGAGCTTTCCTGTGCCGTTTAAGTCCTTCAAAATACTCCAACAAAAGTCCGGTCTGATAAATGGAAGTCTGATTCTCACAGTCTTTACTCTCGCAAGGTCTATTTGTCGTCTTGGCAAGCGATTCTCACAGTGAACTAGACTTGCAAAAACTGTCAGATTATATTGTAGATTTTCTGTACCCGCTTTTCCAGGCTATTGGGACAAACGCCCAATCGACGAAATTGTTATTCGCGCCTCAAAGTATCAGCCAATCTTATTTGAGCGTTTAAATTTATGGCAACTTTATGATGAAATATTTTGCATGACTCATCTAGTGCAAAATTTCAAACGTTACTTTTCTAAAATTGGGCTGTAAACATCCGATTATTACTTGGTCAAGTTACGTCGCTCACACTTCAACATGTCCTCCCAGATTGGGGAAATTATCTGACTTGCCTATCCCACGTAATTCAACCGTCGTTATCAGACTATGACTCGGCGCAATTCGACCGTCTTATCTGGACATTTCGTGGTTTATCCGCACCTCCAAAATACAAGTCTATTATTCTGTAGAATTGTAAAGGATTCCTCCAATCTTGTACAAACACCGTCATTGGCCTTTCACCTGGGATCAAATGTGGGACCGTCACGTCTTTGTGACCCAATTAGTCCCTCAGGGATGGATTGGCGAATTGAAGTGAATTGAAGTATGAAAGTAATGTAAACATTGACCTTCAAATGAGTTTTCTGTCTTGACAAATAAGGGCAGGGAAGAGAGAAATAACAAAATATCACTCGCACAGGAATGTAATGCAATCCTGCCGGAGTGGACACGAGAGCGCACAAACCGCTTTGTGACAGTAACCCAAGAGCAGAGTCAGGTACCCATTTACAGCTGGGAAGATTGGAACATGACGCGAACCAGGTTTCAGTTCTGTTTCCTGTTAACTTCGCGACCGATACGCCAGCGCTCTAACCTTCTAGACAATATATATATATATATATATATATATATATATATATATATATATATATATATATATATATATATATATATATATATATATATATATATATATATATATATATTTATATATATAGATAGATAGATAGATATAATGGAATTAGCACCAGACGGAACAAAGCAAGAACCCATTTTAGTAAACCACAGTCAACATGACAATATCCTAAATAAAAATCGCAAAATATGCCCTAAAATACAACCCATAGTGCCAACCTCGGGACGGGTTGACCAAGGTATCTAATCTTTAAACGCAAAAAAAACACACACAGAGAGAATACTTTCACTGCTGTGAAAATAATGTGATTAAAAGAGATGTGATAACCAGTTCTGTTAGTTCCCATGGCGGGGTAGCAGTCCTTCTCAGGATCAGCTCTTTACGTGGAAAATATAAAACAGGGTCATCGGTCAGAGATTTAAAGTGGGCATAGACATACAACTGAGGGAGGCACAAGCAGGGTTTTTGACAAAACAGACCAGGCAGCCACACAGCGTATAATAGTAAAACCGCTTGAAGCTGAATTCACAACTTCACATTGGACTTGTGGGATATGAAAGAGCCTTCGACAGCTTAGAGAATCATCGTGGAGACTGATGAGGCACTTTGGAGTCACCACATACGTTTGTTAACCTAATACAGAAAACATATGAAGACAATAAGAACTGGAGTGCGGCATGGATACCTCGTGTCATCATTTCTCTTCTTACAGATTATAGATGAGGTTATGAAAGTCACATCAATCAACAAAAATGAAATACGGTGGACTCTGGCAAAGCAGCTCTGCGATTTAGATTTTGCTGATGATGTTGGCCCTTCATTCCGACAACCAAAACAACATGCAAGACATAGTGATAATACTAGTTCCAATGTCACAGAAATTGTATATAGACACACAGAGACAAGACAAAGATTATGAGAATAAATGCGGCAGATGATAGTCAAACGATATTAAGCAAACATCACTACCAGATAGGGATGAATATTAGATCGCGTGAATGGTTGAAGCTTTCGACAGGAACTAATTTTATTCTTTTATTCGTTCGAAGGGATGAGAACTGGGGAAGCAGGTTTACTCACATTTTGCCCTCTAAATCGTCACTAAGAAGGCTATATGAAGGGCCTGAGAAAATCATGGACACGTTAAGAAGGCTATATGAAGGGCCTGAGAAAATCATGGACACGTTAAGAAGGCTATATGAAGGGCCTGAGAAAATCATGGACACGTCTAGTACAATTTACTGACAAATGAGTGCATTGACAAGTTATTTAAACACACAGAGAGAGAGAGAGAGAGAAGAGAGAGAGAGAGAGAGAGAGAGAGAGAGAGAGAGAGAGAGAGAACGAACGAACGAACGAAATCTTTATTTCATCAGGGTAAAGAAATAGGCATAATTGCCTTTTTACATTTCTGCCCTGCAATACAATTTTCAGCGTGTTAAAAATTAAAATATTAACAACTTCAGACAGGATCAATTAATATTATCATCACAATCAGAAACTTAGCACACACAAGTACATTTACTCATAGTCATTCACGCGCATAGAGAAAGGGGGAGAGACAGAGAGGAGAGAGAGAGAGGTCAAGCAATAAAGCTACTTAATATAAAAAATTCAATTTAAAATGAAAATATTACAATGATAGTTAAATGCTCGTGGAAACGTTGAAATAACTGAAACAGAATTGTCGTTAAATGTGTGTACAAGATTTCATGACATGTGAATGCAGATGTCTTTTGAATGTGGTGTAATTATCAGTTTTGACAGACTTGGGTAGGGAATTCCATGCTAAACCACCTGCATAACTAAAACAACTTCGGAAGAGGTCAGTTCGAGGTTTTGCAAGGTCCAAAAGTAGGTCGCCACGTATAAAATATGAGCAGTACTTATAGCGAAAGAACATTTGCAAGTATGAAGGCGTTCTGCCGTGTAAAATTTGATGCACAAATAGGAGATCTTGGAAGAAGAAGAATTTTTTAAGAGGAAGAACATTCAGCTGTGAAAATAGCTGAGCACTGGGAATGTTATCATTCAGGCAAACAAGTTGTAGCGCCCTTTTATGTAGGGATTCTAGGCGTTTCAAAAACGACAAGCCACAGCGACTCCAGATATTTGAGCAATAAGAAAGGTGACTTTGAATATGTGCATAATAGAATATAAGTCTAGAGTGCGGACATAAAAAATGTTTGATTTTTGAGAGTTGAAACAATTTTGTGAGATCTTGTTTGCGATGAAATAGACATGTGACTTCCAGCTTAGAGACTGGTCGATGACCACACCCAACAGGCTATGGTCCGTAACTTGCTTAATACGTTCTCCGTCTAGAGATAAAGATAACGTATTTGGTTGACAGTGCAGAATCTTTTGGCGGGTTGAGATAATCAAAGATTGAGTTTTGTTTTTATTAATGGACATACTATTAATAGTGCACCAATCTTGTACAATGTCCAGGTGATGCTGTAAAAGAGACTGAACAGTGTTAATGTCTGTGCCAGCTACTGTTACTGTGGTATCATCAGCAAACATAAGACAATCGTCATGTGGCAATGACAAGGGCAGGTCATTGATGAATATGCTGAAGAGTAAGGGTCCTAGTATCGAGCCCTGCGGGACACCCATTGTAGTGGTGTATGATTTAGAGAGCACATTACTGTATAAGACTCGTTGTGTTCTGTTTTCAAGGAATGATTTTATTAATGTGATCACTTGTGGATGAAATTTGTACACCGCAAGCTTTTGTATCAGCAACGAGTGGTCAATTGTGTCAAATGCTTTGTAAAGGTCGATTAATAATACTCCATTTATTTTTTCGCAGTTGATATTAGAATGCCAGATTTCGGTAATCTTAGTCAACAAGGATTGACAAGAGTGTTTGGGTCGAAATCCAGATTGGTTTTCATGTATAAGATTGTAGCTGTTCAGTGAAGAAAGAATATGTTTATACATGTGTCGTTCAAGAGGCTTAGTTATGACTGATAGTAGGGAAATCGGCCGGTAGTTTGTGACAACATTAATATCACCTTTTTTAGGTACTGGTACCACTAAGCCTGTTTTCAGTCGTTGAGGAAACACTTTCTTTGTGAGGCACAGATTGTAAAAGTAAGTGAGTGAGTCGCATACAACAGGCTCTGCAATCTGAAGTATCCTCGAAGATATTCCATCTTCACCGCACGATTTCTTCTGAAGTAATGATTTAATTAAAATAGAGACCTCCGAGACTGACAGTAAAGGTAATTCAGGAAGGTTGGGCTTCGTTTAACCTCGATTGAACGAAATCAGAAAGAGCAGTACAATTCAGTTGCTGATGATTTATCCCGGATGTTCGTGCGATCGACGAGAAGAACTGGCAAAATTCATCAGAGAGAGAGAGAGAGAGAGAGAGAGAGAGAGAGAGAGAGAGAGAGAGAGAGAGAGAGAACCATAAATATAGTCTTCCGTAAGTAATCCACATATTAAGAGTTATCTTAATGAACTAAGTGAATCATAACGAACAATGACGTATTCCCACCAACTTCACGGGAAAAGTGCACCTTGCACTTCGAAAACTAAAATGAACACCCATCGAAAGAACGCGCAATAATTTCGTGCTACTATATCCACATTAGACAAATTTCCTAGCGAAAAGTATTGCCGGTACATATCATTTTTTTAAAAATAAAATAAAGTTTTGCCTCGTTTTGGCGAGGCGCGTCCCGTTCAACTTAGTCGGTTATATTAGGGCGCATATCCAAACACAAAAGACCCTTAGGTCTGTGATTTGCATATCAATAAATATCTCCACAATATACATTACTGTAGGTAAGAAATCTTCTCAATCAACAACTTCAAGAGGTTGAAATTAATTTTAGGGGGAAGGGGGCATATGTCCAATTTCGCCCAAATTGATATGTCGGCCGATTTAGTCGCCCATTAAATAATGATTCGGATTCGGAGTAACGAAATATCTGTTTGAAATTTGTATTTAATTTTTTATTTAATACGTACCAAGGCAAGAGTTTAAAAGGTATTTATATATTGACAAGAAATATTGTGATAAAAGAGCTGATGGATAATTAGCCAAATTTAGTATCATTAGCATGTTATCACTTCTCCCCATGTGATTTTTGACGGGTTGCTCCATAGCTTCGATCGCCAATGCGTCAAGATAAGTTTGACTACAAAAATCCAATGAAGGTGAATGGAAAGTAATGAGATGACCACAGAAGAAATAATACTGTTATCCGGACATGCAGCAAAAAAATGCACATCATAATTCATTTTTTTGTTTGGAAAAAAGGGTGGGTGGGGGGAGGCGCTACTTGCTCGTATTTCATGAACTGAGTTCGTGCACGGAACGTGCAGATTCTTTTAGCATCTTCTGCGCAGACGGGAACAGGTTGGTGTGTGGTTTACCGGCTGCCATAACCAGGTCTGGTAGTCAGTGGTAGGAAAAGAAATTTCTGACATGTTTATGAGTTATTTGATCCTAGATTGAATCGTCAACCATTTCTGGCAGGAATGGGGGGGGGGGGGGGGATAGTGCCTACTTTAAGTGGACGGCTGTGGGTGAAGAAAGTAGTGGCTAGTTTATAGTCTGAATAAAACTGTTTGAGTGGTGTGAGCAGAGTTCAAGGTCGAAGGTGAAATGTTGAGCAGTGTTTATTTTTGTGTATGCTGTTGAAACGGGTTTAAGGTAGGGGAAATTTTGACATTTGCCTGTGGGTATCTGTGTGTTTTTGTGTCAACTTGGGGTGAGGAGCGGCAGTGGAGTGGAGGAAAAAGACATATCACAACCTTTATTCTCCATAAAATACATTGTCATGTCCTGATAGGATATAATAAAAAACAATAGAACATACAGGAGAATTATTAGAGTTTACAACAGTGGAAGAAGTCTGAAGGAGGATTACATGTAGTTCATTATGGGCGACTTTCTACGTAAATGTCAATTAATATTTCATTAATTTTTCTACTTCTTCCTTTCAACTCTTTAAGGAGCGTGGTGCTACAACAGCAGCTTGTCCTATTGCAGGAAGTCTACATGAAGCCTTTCAGGCATGCCTGCATCATATCGGACATTTAGTGACTTCTGGGATTTGTTTAGTCAATGAAACGTTTACTTAACTCCTTCAGTTCATTTCTCTATAGACCCTTCTGTCATTTGTCATGTGTAGACTTTCCAAGATACTTAATTCACCTGTACTGATATACCTGTTGCAACTACCAGGCGATTGCAGAGGTGTTCCTATACTGATACCTGTAGTCTGTTATGCGCCTTACCAGAAGCTTTGTTGTGACTCTCTCTTGGCCAAGAACCTGTAAACATATGCACTAGACTATGGTATATGTCGTCTACAACCAAGGCGATCCTCCGATGATGATGGGCCACTATTGATCAGAATCCTCATTTAGTCCAAGAGGCCGTGGTCATGTCAATCCAAGATGTGCGTCATACAATCAATAAAATACATCGTCAGACTATGGACATCATTAAAAATATTTTTGAATTCGGTCTTGATTAATTTCCTTTGGTCATTGATTATGCCAAAGTGGTTTCCCTTCGTACAGTTAAAAAAATTACATCAAACAAAAATGTAAATGAAGAAGGAGGAGAGGAAGAAACAAGAAGAAGAAGAAGAAAACAAAGAAGAAGAAGAACTACTGTGCAACCGGCATTTTAAAAGAAAAGCCCTGAAAAGAACTGTAAGCTTTTATAGTTAGTATTGAGCAGTTCTGACTAGGACTCTAGCTGCATCAATGCTGTTCAGGATTGTTTCAGGTTATATTCAGCTGGAGACCAATTTCAGTTGTCAGCCTAGTTTTAGGAGTACCAAGTGTCATGGAATTGCTTCCCCTGCTTTGCAGTAGTGGTCCAACTGTGGCCAAAACTCAAACGTATCTAATATGGGCCTTCAAAGGTGTCTGCCTTCGCACAAGATTACTCTTGGCATAGTTGTAGATAGAAGGATAATGATGCTTCTATCTCAAATTAGTTTCATATGATATTTCAGAAGTGAAGAACAATGTTGCGTTGGGCAGGGCAATTGTTAACTTATATCCGATCTGCCGCCTTTTATGAAGAATTAAGCAATTATTAATTTCAGCTCGGTCAAGCCCCCCCCCCCCCTTTCCACCCTGAATCACTCAGTGGAATTCTTATTATTCTGGTATAGCTCTGTTTAGAGTGTCTTTAGTAAATTGACTGAGACAAACATGCAGTACATTCAAAATGACTAAATCGACATTAAATTTGTATATTTACAAATAACAGATTTAATAATCACATAGGTTTTAACAAGGTTTTTTTTTTAAAGAAATGAATAATTATTTGTCAGAAAAATTATCATCACTATGTGATGTAATGATAGTTTGTAAAGGAGGTCACTTGGCAGCTTTTATGTGTTTCTTAGCTGTCAGTGACGATTCTGTTCCTTCTGATGGTTTTGTTCTTGGTAGACTGGATCGCTGATCACGCTCGGCATTGGTCAAGGTTGTAGGGCGCAGCACGATCCCAGAAGTGTCAGGAAGTGTCTACGAAGTTGGTCCTGCGTCTTAAAGCCCCGTCTGATGATGGTATTTAGCTTCGACTACAGGCCACTTGTACCCTTATTGTTCCAGAGATAGTACCCTCAACTGGTACCACAAACTAGTATGGTAAAAGAATAGAAACAAATACCCTCTGAGTATTGAGTTTCCCGACACATAGTTATGTGTCCCCTTCTTCCTATTCCACCATCCCATCTACCTCAGACTTTACCCTCGATGAGAATTAAGCTTAATCCACCGAGAAAAAACTTTTTTTACATTTAAATTGAATAGCGTTATATTTACTTTACATTCAAATGAAAAGGTAAATAGTATAGATAGAATATGTTTACGTTTACATCTACACTGGTTGAAAAATGTTCACAATATAGATTGAATATGTTTTCATTTACATCTACACTGGTTGAAAAGCTTGTAAACTTTCATTATTTTTAAAGTGAATATGTTTACATAGACATTTACACTGGTTTGAAACTGTAAGTATTAAAGTTAGAATGTACATCATTTCTTTCATCTTTCCCTCCCTGCTCCATATAACTACCTGTGCTTTTTAGTTCTCTTTAAGGAACTAGCAATAAAACAGTCACCAGCCCTTGCTGTACAACTTACGCCCAATCTTGGCTCACAGACTGTTTGCTCAGAGAAGTAGGTTAAGGCACTAGCAGATGCCTTTTACACGTGTTCTTGGGGGTCGTTACTTTAACAATAAGTTCCCACTTTGACTCCGTGTTCCAGATTCCTCAGATTCCGGTTTTCCTTGTTAAAATTGTAGAGTTTTTTTTTCCTGGGCTCTTAAGTCCTCAAAAATTTCTCAAACAATGGTCCGGTCCGATTTATGAATCTTGTTTCTAGTCTTAACTCTGGCAGTCTGGTTGTCGTCTTGGCAAGCGATTCTCACAGTGTTCTAATCTGGCTAAAGTGTCAGATTATATGACCCTTTGGCTCCCCCGCAGTTGTTTGTTACGATTATAGGCGGCGTCCAATCAGGAATTTGGTGGTTCCTCTATTTCGAACTCCCGCAATCGTTTCAAAAGCTGCGTAATGAAAGTTTTTGGTGGGGTAATTCAAAATAGTTTTCGCCTGAAATTCTGTGCGTGATGCAAAAGGTCACCTCTCCCATATATGGTAATAAAACATCCCATTGCCTTCTCTGCAATGCCTACAAATATAACATCTTACTTTTATCTTAAGTAATCTGTTCGTAAACGTCGGACAGGAAACGATTATGTCATTCGTTTCCGCCGAGTGCATGTATGCCTCCGTCTGCGGGCGAGTAATTTTATCGCCTGTCACGGCTTGAGCAAACACAACTATGCGAAACTGACCAGGCCCATCTGGGTTTTACCTGCGCTAATCTTAGCAAAGCTGACAAGCGCAGAGCTAATGTGATGAATTATCACAAAAAAGAGTGTCAAATGGTTGTAAATACCAAATACCTGTTTGATAAGAGATAACTAAATGTGTCGATCCCCCGGAAATTCCAGGTAATCAGTACGTACAACAAATGTAACTGATTACTGCCGTAGTGAAGAAGAGATCGACCCAAAATTTTGTGACATGCCTGCAGTCAGCATACGAAAGCATTAGACTGACATTGATATCGCGAATCTGGTTACACAAAATCCACACTGAAAGAATAAAACTAAATTTTTTTTTTTTTTTTTTTTTTGTATTTTATTTTTAATTTCGCACTCTTCGATTTCATCCATTTTTCACTGAGCTTTTATTTTAAGTAATTTTTTTTATCATGAATGGCCCGCTATCTTTAAATTTTTGGCTTAGAATAAGTTGGACCACCCTGGCCTAGACTAAAGGATAATAGCACTACAGATGAAACATTCACAAAATTGCACTAATTAGAACCTACACACTTAAATGTTTACGTACATACACACATTCAAAAGACTACACACACGCACGGTTTAAGATATAAACGAGCACACGACATGCAAACTTGTTTTTGACAAGATTTTTCTTTCCAGAAACATGAGATTAAGAAAAAAATATTTATTGATAGAAATATCACATTCAATTCCTGAGGGGCTATAATTAGGATATATGGCGTCTATAACTATACAAAGCAGTGTTGTAGAGTCGGCCCAAAAGTGTTCCCACAGACTCCAGAAAATTTAGAAGCTCGACTACAGTTTTTTTACTAGTCATGTGGCATAAAAATAGCAGTCAAGAAAATTGTTTACCGACTCCACTAAAAAACGGCCAACTCCACGACTCTGACTTCCGACTCTACAACACTGGTACAAATAACTGATAAAACAGAACAAGACAAACATCAGTAGAACTTGAGTGCTGCTGTCGTTTTTGACGGTTTCATAAGACGTAAATCTATTTAATATTTTTTGATGATCTAATGTAGAGAACTGTATGTTAACTCCCTGGGACAGGTTGATTGGGGGTTATCTTCCCTTCGTTTTATTCATTGTGTTGACCTGTCTTAAGTCGGGGTTAGCTGTTCTCAGTTCTGTTCTGTCTACGCATGCGCAAGTTTTTTGAGCGCGAACGGATAGACTTCCGTCAGGGAGTGATGATCTGGGTTCTGACCGAACTAAGATGTCCGTGGTACTTCTCTGCATTTTCTGGGGGAAAGATAGTCTTCAGTGTGACGGTGATGTTAGTGATTCTCCCCAGAGTTATTCTGTTCGTCAAGAATGACGACAGTTATTGTGTATTTCTCGGATTCTGTCAAAGGTAAAAGAAACTTAATTATTATGCCTAAGTTGCAGAACATTTTGTGTCGACCTGTGAGTAGAGCGCACAGTTCTTGAGATACAGAGTCCATTATGTGTGCTCGATGTAGCCAACTAAGACTATTTGTCTAACTATATTACAGAAGCCCAGTGAAGAGAGATTATTATGAAAACCGCATGTTAGCGGTATGTTTCGGCATGGATGATTATGCCTGCCCATGAAGAATACACATTTGTTCACATTATTATAGAGGCCCGATATTACGGCCGATATCTTTGAGCAGAAGAAGAAGTGTCTGGCGTGTGAAGCCAGATGAAATCTTGACTTTCATTAGACAAGTTCATAGACTTTGATATTAAGCAACTGGAACCGCCTTTATCGTGCGGGATATTTGTTATAGGACTACCTGACGCGTTTAGTCAGGGGCTCTGAGCTGCAGTATGAACGAACGTAAATTGTCAAGCCAGCTCTACTAGCATCTTATACATGAGCTATGCAAGATTTATGATGCTTGATGTTTATAATCATTACCACACATGAAATGTCCATGATCCTTTGTGCTATTGACTGTGTCGTCTGTCAGCGTACTGTTGCCGTAATAAATGTTGAAGAAAAGTCATCTGCATTATCCACGTCTATGACTTCTACTTGTGGTGGAGTGAGTTTGATGTGTAGATGAATAAGAGCCTATACGACTTCGTGTCCACGATCTGCTGTTTCCTACACACACACCTTTACTCTCGACCACATCCTATTACGAGTTCTACACACTTGAGAAACATGTATGCTGTTTTATGTGTGAGTGTCTGCACTACACCCTGGCAGCGCCTCACGCTGCTAACCTAAATAAACCGCAACACTGAACTGTCCAGGCACGACTCGACCTTACCCAAAAAATAGTATTTAACATCAGTAACATTCGTGTTTTTCATCTGGTAGACCAGTTTCGTGGGTTTCTACATTACATCGTGGAGTGTCAGCTACGCAGCGAACAGTACTAAGCAGGTCAACGCCTTATACTGCTTCATGGACCACAGCTGCTTATGATGTCGATTTACGCTGTGCTACAGTCGTCAATGGCCATATATTGTTACGTTCAAGTCACGTTGTTTACGTCAAAGCTCAAGTTGTAAACAGTTCAAGCTATTGTTTACATATTACAGTCTACACATACCAACGTTGGATCTTCCGGTTTCAACTGGTTTGTTGGGTATGACATTGTAGCTGGACATTTGGAGACCACTACCTGTTGTTAAGTTGCTGGGTACTTCAACGGTGGATCGCCTACCTTTACTGTTTACAGTTGTACCGCATTGTACTGCATCTTTGCGGGTGTTTGAGGATTGTGCTTGAGATGTGTTAAACTGT
Source organism: Oreohelix idahoensis (assembly GCA_024509875.1). Classification (NCBI taxonomy): domain Eukaryota; kingdom Metazoa; phylum Mollusca; class Gastropoda; order Stylommatophora; family Oreohelicidae; genus Oreohelix; species Oreohelix idahoensis. The sequence goes on from JAMPIV010008388.1 coordinate 88,994, forward strand.
GCCTTTATTTATGTTCAACTGAACCTTCCTCTATACAAATTCTTTATATTTTGTATTTACATACTACATGCATTCTTTGTTTACATGTTTTTTGTTTACATGTTGTGTTAGTGTGTATATTTTGCGGGTCGGTTGGGAAGGTGACTCCTTTAGAATATCCCACGTGATAGAGGGTCTAATGAGAGCGTTTTCTTTAGGGACTGTGCAATTTTCCACAGTGAAATTTGCTAGCGACAATTGTTGCTATTTTTGTTTAGCTGTAACGTAGTGTGCTTTTCATCGTTGTTGTTGTCATATTTTTTTTTCTTTAGTTTCGATTTCATTTGTTTTTTTTGTCTGCCTCCTCTTCCTTTCATTTATTTCTATACATCTTTTTGTTTATAACAGTGTTGTCATTTGTTTTCTTTAATTTTTCGCAGTTATCATTGCAATTCTTTGCAACATTAGATTTAGTTAAGCTTTATTTTGATTTCTTTTCTGCGAACGTTTTCGGTTGTTCTATATTCTTGTCTTTGTATTGTTATTTGTCGTAGATTTTTTAATAGGAGAATTAAGACTTGGGCTGGTCCCTTCTGAATAGGTTAGAATAGGTGATAGACACAGTGAGAGTTAGTAAAAAGAAATAGAATTTCCACAAGTGAGATGATAGACTGTGATAAAGAGGCTGTCTCTGAAAAAATCGAGGAAATCTTCTCTCTTTCACCTATCCTCTACGACAGCTTTTAAGGCGTCAGACAGTCTAAACACAGATATATATATTACATATATTTCTATCTACTCACGGGCACGCACATACACGTGACGACAGTTAAACACACAGACGTGGGAAATCTATAACAATGAATATATATATATATATATATATATATATATATATATATATATATATATGTGTATATGTAGATATATGTATATGTATATATATATATATATATATATATATATATATATATATATATATATATATATATATATATATATACTAGAACGAGCTGACCAACGCGCTGATTAGTTCAAGAGAGATTTTAATTATCATCTAAAAATCTTCTCACAACACCTAAAAAAATACATCAAGGAAAACATATACAAATAGTCATAAAATTCAAGAAAATGATACAAGGATGATAGCCCCATTATGAACTTAACTCTAGGTTTAGCCCACAGCCCCGTTAGGATGACAGATGATGGCCCAAAGAGTTATAGATGCATATGGTTAGGGTCTAATATTGTCCCCTTTCTTGAAGGTAAGAACTGACTTATGACAGCAGTATCTATTCTAAAGGAACAATTAAATTAAGCAGCAAGTCTTTCATAAGGAAAAATTACAACGTGAGTGCATTAAACAACGAACATCCTTCCGTCACTTTCACTCGGTTCTTTCATCCGGGTACCCAGGCTTTTGTGCTTACCTAAAAACTTGAGGTTGTTCACCGTCTGGCGCAGCCTTAGGACACTTCTCTACAGTGAATCTGGATTCTTTGGATAAAGCGAATCCCAGCTCTGCAAATACAGGTTTCTTCCACTGTTTTTTCGGGGAGCGTTCACTTCACCAGTTAAATTTTAGATTTACTGTTAATGTCACTTGAATCAGGTTTGATAAGCAAGTTTAAACGGACACAGAGTTCAGAAACACGAGGATTCCCTTAATTTGGAAAAGATGACCAGTGGACAACTGCTCTCAACAGATAGTCTTGGTTCACTATCCACTCTTTCAATAGTGTCGGAAATGTTAATGTTATTTCTTGTAATTATTCTCTCCGCCAGGCAGCATGTATATTTCAATTTGAGAAGAAATATGAACTGGCTCAGAAGCCCAGTATAAACATTAGTCTTTAGCAACCGTTAGTGGGATTGGTATTACTGTTTATCTCTGATGGCACATGCACTGTCAGACCAGTGTTACTTGAAAAAAACCCCCACGTGGTTAAAGATAGGAAATGTCTATGCTTCTCACAAGTATGTCTCTTTACTAAACGCCGGCAAGTTGGGTTTACCCCAGTATTCGCTGAATGAAGAAAAACAACATATAATATAATATACAGCATATGTACTCGTTATAACTTACATTTTAAACGGCAAGCCTACGGCTTGACTTATATTTAAAGCTTACCGTGAAATAAGTTATATAAAAAAAAAATCCCTCATCATGAATTAGGAATATCTGCGTATTTCCGTCACCACTCATGATGCATCTAGCATTTATAAGTTTGTTTAGAAAAATATACTCGACTGAGTAGTTAGCTTCTTCTTCTTCTTCTTCTTCTTCCGTCCTTAGCCAACGACCGGCAAAGCAGTCAGTGGCCATTACGCCTAGTGGCGTCTTAAGGGCAACAGCGAATAGATTTTCTTTGCCGTTGTTCCCATCACGCCTAATGGCGTCTTTAGGGCAACGACAAATCAATCCGTTTGTCGTTGTTTCCGTAATCAAAGTGACTGGCAAACGGGTGATCAGCCCGTTGGGGGTGAGTAGTTAGCAGTTAAATTAAATTCATTATGGCTACATGTTTGTTAAGCTAGAAATATAATTTATTCTGCTTTCCACTGTATGCGTCACTAGAAAATAATACAGACTTATAAATTAATCGCTCTGCACCAAATCTAACTAGGGAAATAAATAAACGATTAACCACTTTAAACATTTCGCAAAATACTAGATATAATATTTTACCTCAAACAGAACTACGTATCACAACGAAACTAAGAGACATCACTTATAAGTTTAAGTGTTCTAGAACGAAGTGACCACGTCTACTGTAAAATGGAGAATGAGTGAAGTTAGTTTCAAACTCGGGCCAATATCTTAAAATTGAGACAAAAGCCCCAACTTATTTCGCAAACGAAATAATCTCCCCTTGTACGTGTAAAACACCTTACGTCAACTAGAAGACACCCATGAACTGACACTTCTACTACTTCACGCCTCACGCTGATCAGCATGCCGTAACTGCCATCAGTGACCGAGAGTGCGCGTGTCAGTTGCAAATCTCAGACAACCGTCTGCAGTGCATGGGCGATTTCCACACTCCGCCGGAGCTATTCTGACGAAAGCTCTCATAATTGCTGCAAAATGTAGACAATTCGTCTGCCGGCCATGTCTGGCGGAGTGAATTTTCACGCTACAGGCCCAGAAACTAAGCCGAAGAAACACCGTCCCACGGGGAAACTGTAGACAGCTGTCTGCTGGGACGTGTTCTAACACTAATGTCAGTCCGCCCAGGGACTTCACGTCTTATGCAAAAATTGCGTTACTAGTATTAGAAACGAAACAGGTAAACGTTAGGAATGAGGATGAAAATATTTTTCGCAAACGAATGGATGCAAAAAAAAATACAGGAAAAAGGTAAACTGCGATAATCAAATTAGAGAATATGGGTGAAGGAAAAAGAAGAGGATATAGGCAATTTATGATCCAAACTCCTGTGACATTATTGTATACATGTTTATCATAAACAGTCTATATATATATACTTGGTCATGAACTACTATTATTATTAATATGATGCACTTTTCAGATAGAGGTTATTTATGAGGATATTATTATAGAGAAACAAGGTGATTATACAAAGTCTTTGACAAAGACTTGTCTCCCACTGAGGTTGGGATATAAAGTGTATTATTATTTCAGGTGTTAATAGCACATTAATAGACAGAATGTCTACATTGGATTTCTTCATCGAGCAAGGGAAAGCCCTTGGCAAAGCTGATGAGAAATTGGAAGAGTTTGCACTTACTCAATATGCCAAAGCACAGAAGGCTGAAGAGAAAAGGATGCAAATGCAGTTGGACAGAGAAGCTGAAGAGAGGAAACTTCAAGCTGCTGCTGAAGCTGAAAATAAAAGATTAGACAGAGAAGCCGCTGCTGAAGCTGAAAAAAAAGATTAGACAGAGAAGCTGCTGCTGAAGAGAGGAAACTTCAAGCTGCTGCTGAAGAGAGGAAACTTCAAGCTGCTGCTGATAAAAGAAAAGCGAAAATTGAACATGAAGAAAAACTCTAAGCTTTGGAGTTGGAGAAATTAAAGATCATGAATATGAGTGCTCCTCAAACAACTTCGGGTAAGATAAAGGAGAGTTCTTATAAGGTCAAATTACCTTCTTTCAACCCTCTAAAGGACGACATAACCTTCTACCTTGATAGATTTCAATTAACGTGCGTAACGCATAAGGTAGATAAGGAACAATATGTCGGACAACTGATGGAGTTACTTTCAGGTGAACCATTAAGTACTGTAATGGCAGTAGAGGAACCTGACAGAAATAATTATGATGTTGTCAGGGCAACATTACTTAAAAGATATCAATTAAAAGAAGAAGATTATCGTCTTCGTTTTAAGACAATGATACCAGAAACTGGAATAGAGTTCTCTGACTTTATTACGAAGATACGTCTTACATTCACCCGTTGGATTGAGCTGTCTAAAACAGAAAAAAACATATGAAGCCCTTATGGACTTCTTACTTCGAGATAAAGTTATGTCATCTGTAAATGAGTCTTTCCTTGCTTTTCTTCATGAGCGTAAACCTAAGAACATAAAAGACATGGAAGAATATTGTTGCCAGTACGTCACTGCACATCCCCATGCTACTGTTAGCAATTCTAAAGTGAAAGAAGAGTTGCCAGTTGCAGCTGCAGCACCATATGGCCCTAACTTTATGCATAAATTCCAAGGTGCTGAACACAACTTTAATAAGAAGAGCAATCGTAATTATGATCAGAATCAGGGTAACCCATCAATAATGGGTCTTCTACAAAGAACTGGAGGCGATCTGATAGTCCTCGTTATTTCGGGTCCAATAATTATGGAAACTTTCGGAGAGGTAGTCACAATAGACACTATCAAGGCTATTCTTCGCGGGGACATCGAAACCAAACAGGTAGACACTATAATCACTGGGAAAATGACAATAGTGATTGTGGAAACTGGGATTCGAACCAGAACGGTGGTCGCGGTAGATCAAACTATGACAATTTCAGAGGGAATAATAATAATCGTGGTAGATCTAAATATAACAAACATAGATCTCATCACTAGGGAAACTCTGTACAACAAGAGTCTCATGGTGCCAGTAATCAAGTGAATGATAATAAAAACTCTAATGCTGTCACTTGTTCGGCTTTTGATTTTGGGAGAGCATTTCAATGCCCCCAATGCACAACATTATTTGAACCGACCACAGTAACTACTTTAAGTTGTGGTCGCCCTCTTCCCGCTCTTCCTGCTGCAGTTGCGCATGACTGGAGAGGATCGCTTATCTTGCATAAAGGTCTTGTGGATAGTAAGCCAGTCTCAGTGCTTTTTTATTCTGGGTGCACTACTATTGGGGTTAAGCAATCTCTTATAGATCCTCGCTGTGCCACAGGAAAGGTGGTTAAATGTGTAACATTTGGTGGCACAGTAGAAAATTACTCAACTGCTATTATTCACATTGCTGCTCCCTTCTTTACGGGAGATGTCCACGCGTGTCTTCTACCTAATCCTATTGCGGATCTTATCATCGGTCGTATTCACGGGGTTAAGGAATGCATCACGCAGCAAAATTCTGACTGGGAAGAAAGGAATATCCAAACAGCCAATGCAGTGGTAACAAGAGCACAAGCTCTTATTCCTCAAACTTCATCTACTGAAGTTAATGAAGTACATAGCCAAGAGAATCACTTGGTGATTTCGCATGACTCGTTTGTGAAACTACAAGAAAAAGACCCGTCTTTAAAGAAATTCTTTCTTCTCGCTAAAAACGGTGATCCGAATCAGGATAAAAATAGCAAATCATATATCACTATGAAGAATGGTATACTAGTGCGTATGGTACAACACTCAGACACGTCTATGCATTCTCAAATTCTCGTGCCCAAAAGTATGAGAGCCCTAATTCTTCAACATGCACACGATTCTCAGTGTGCTGGACACATGGGTTTTTCCCGAACTAAGTCGAGAGTTCTGACGTCTTTCTTTTGGCCATTTTCTCAATAAAGACATACGAATTTATTGCCGGTCTTGCAAAACATGTCAAGAGGTCAAATCTAGAGGTCCACGGCATGCTGCGCCTATTCAGGCTGCAGACATTCCTATTCGGCCGTTTCAGAAAATGGCCATAGATATCATTGGTCCTTTTAAGACTAAATCGGCCAGAGGACATCAATTTATCCTTACGTGCGTTGACATGTGCATGCGTTGGCCAGAGGCTATACCTCTTAAGAGCATTTCCACTGCTGATATCGCAGACGCTCTTTGGCTTATATTTTCTCATTTGTGTTTTCCCGGGGAAATATTGTCAGACCATGGCACACAATTGATATCAGACACAATGTCGCAGGTAATGTCTACTCTGCACATTAAAAGATCTTTGAGTAGTATTTATCACCCAATGTCTAATGGGTTAGATGAGCGTCTTAATAGAACACTCAAGAACTTACTTGGGAAGATAACTGAGGATCATCCTCAGGATTGGGACAGGGTTCTACCCGCGGCTCTCTTTGCCTATAGAGAGGTCCCCAACGAACATACAGGGTTTTCTCCTTTTGAACTTGTCTTTGGCGCGCGACCGCGCGGTCCTATGTCTTTACTGCATGATCTGATAACTGCTGATAATATGGACAATAACACACAATCTTCATATGAGTATGTCATTGCTCTAAGGCAAACGATTATTAAAGCATGCAAGCTAGCAACTTCCTCATCCGAATTTGCTAAAGAAAAGGCAAGGCGATTTGCTAATAAGAAGAGACGCCTACGTCAACTCTGTCCTGGAGACAAAGCGTTTGTTTTACTTCCTTCTAGGGAGAACAGACTTCTTATTACATAGAAAGGTCCATATACAATAGTCTCGAAAATTTCCGATGTCGACTATGTTGTCAATATTGATGGAAGGCATAAAACCTTCCATATAAATATGCTTACGGAATATCATGAACGACCAGACTATTTGCAGCCTATTTTCCAGGCGACGGACGATTCTCCAGTCCAACAAGGTCATATCTCATCCCTGTCAGTTATACAGTATGAGGAAACTACTTTTTCGGATGTTAATCTACCTCTTCCTGTGATTCCACTTACTTCTACGGAATCATGGAGAAACGTTACTGTTTCTTCTAATTTGTCTTTTGAGGAACAGCGACAAGTATCTTCTACTTCACAAGTATTTCAGAATGTCCTTACCGACATTCCTGGACACACACATGTCATTGAACATGACATTATACTTACTGATCATAATCCGATCAGAGTAAGACCTTATCCTATTCCTATTCATTTCCAAGCACAAGTCGAGAAAGAATTGGATGAAATGATACAATTGAAAATAATTGAACCATCCACCTCAGCTTCGTCCATGGTTATTGTTCGAAAGAAAGACAATAACATACGCCTTTGCGTAGATTATCGCAAATTGAACCAAGTTACGAAGTTTGATGCTGAACCTATGCCTTTACTAGAAGATCTACTTACTAGACTTTCTAACTCTCGATTCTTTACTAAACTTGACTTGTCGAAAGGCTATTGGCAAGTTCCGTTAACTGAACGCGCCAAACCTCTCACTGCTTTCTGAACACCTAGGGGTTTGTTTCAGTGGAATTTTATGCCCTTCGGGCTTATGAACGCCCCAGCTACTTTCGTACGCATGATGCGTCGAATTCTCTCATATCGTTCAGATGTCATTGCATACTTAGACGACATCTGTCTTTTCAGTAATACTTGGGAAGATCACTATTTGGGTTTAAATGAATTACTGTCTACTCTACGCGAGCATAATTTGACTGCAAAACCCTCTAAAGCCTATGTTGGGTTTAGTGAAATTTCTTTCCTTCGTCATCGTGTTGGTCATGGTCTATTGAAGACAGAGGACCAAAACATTTCTAAGATATTAAATATCTCTGTGCCTAAAACAAAAAAAAACAAGTACGTAGTCTGTTGGGATTAATACAATTCTACGGAAGATTCATTAAGAATCTATCCTCTATCATGGCACCACTCTCAACTCTATTGAAGAACAGTCTCCTAACATGGTTCGCTGGTCTTAAGAATGTCAATCTTCATTGGATCAGATTAAGAATTTGTTCTCATCCCCACCTATCTTAAGGCTACCTATTGCTGATAAGACTTTTGTTCTTCGTAGTGACGCCTCATCCACAGGGATCGGAGCGGCACTAATGCAAGAGTACTCGGGAACTCTGCATCCTGTAATGTATATCTCTAGGAAGCTGAATGCGGCAGAAAGGAATTACTCGGTTTTAGACCGTGAATTGTTGGTTATGGTTTGGTCAATCCTTAAGTTACAAAGATTCCTTCTTGGTGCGCATTTCATTGTGGAAACAGACCAAAAAGCTCTTACAGCTATTCAGTGTAAGAACTTGAAGAGCTCGAGATCTACTCGATATGCTATTGCTCTTCAATCTTTTCATTTCACGGTACGAGCTATCCGTGGTCTGGATAATGTGATGGCAGACATACTGTCTAGATGCCCACATGAGTCCACTTACGTCTTGTGTCCTAGATTTTCCTGATACACTTCTAGACTTATGTCTCTTCAATATAACAATATATATTAACACATCTGTTGTCACCTTAGAGTGGTAAATTAATTATTTTCTTTCTCTATTACCATCTTTGGTGTAATGGAGAAGGTTGATTTGACATAATATAAAGGTCAAAAAAATTAATGCGGCCACATGTAATGCTTAGACATGTAATAGTAATTATAGTACATTATAGCATGTTGCTAATTGTGTCATTTATATTGTTCTCAGTGCAAACTAGTACCAGGTACGGAGTGCTTTTGAGAATCATGACGATGCCATATGTCACACTTACATACTATTTGGATGCTGCTTACATTGATCTTCGAGACACAGCATTATTTTGTACTGTGGATGCCATCTTCTATTTGTTACATTGTACACTTGTATTGTCATATGTATATATAATGACTTTACAAATTTTGATTATGTCCATCCATTAGATAATAGTGATTATATAGCATGAGACTTATATAGATTTATATGTTCATATGACTTCTCGATATATGTTGTCATTCACATTGCTATAATATTGCATTTGTTGATATGTATGTGATTTTTGTTAGCATCGCCAGCAACTGAGATTTCTTTGATGGTACCTTCCGGATATATGTTACTTGAAGAAAATATTTTCTCTTATCTTGTGAGGTGATTTTTTTTGTTCTCACTAGACGCTCTATTGTGCGTCGATTGAGCCTGTCTTTAAGACATTATCTCATGTTGTTTGTTGCATCGGCGCATCATTCATGCGTTATGAGCATGTTGTATCTTGCTCATCGATGTATTTCCCCCCAAAAAATGTTCATTTTTTTTTATCCAGAGGGTGCGGTAGTCTGTTGCTGTCGTTTTTGACGGTTTCATAAGACGTAAATCTATTTAATATTTTTTGATGATCTAAGGTAGAGAACTGTATGTTAACTCCCTGGGACAGGTTGATTGGGGGTTATCTTCCCTTCGTTTTATTCATTGTGTTGACCTGTCTTAAGTCGGGGTTAGCTGTTCTCAGTTCTGTTCTGTCTACGCATGCGCAAGTTTTTGAGCGCGAACGGATAGACTTCCGTCAGGGAGTGATGATCTGGGTTCTGACCGGACTAAGATGTCCGTGATACTTCTCTGCATTTTCTGGGGGAAAGATAGTCTTCAGTGTGACTGTGATGTCAGTGATTCTCCCCAGAGTTATTCTGTTCGTCAAGAATGACGACAGTTATTATTTGTGTATTTCTCGGATTTTGTCAAAGGTAAAAGTAACTTAATTATTATGCCTAAGTTGCAGAACATTTTGTGTCGACCTGTGAGTAGAGCTCACAGTTCTTGAGATACAGAGTCCATTATGTGTGCTCGATGTGGCCAGCTAAGACTATTTGTCTAACTATATTACAGAAGCCCAGTGAAGAGAGATTATTATGAAAACCGCATGTTAGCGGTATGTTTCGGCATGGATGATTATGCCTGCCCATGAAGAATACACAGTTGTTCACATTATTATAGAGGCCCGATATTACGGCCGATATCTTTGAGCAGAAGAAGAAGTGTCTGGCGTGTGAAGCCAGATGAAGTCTTGACTTTCATTAGACAAGTTCATAGACTTTGATATTAAGCAACTGGAACCGCCTTTATCATGCGGGATATTTGTGGTTTTAGGACTACCTGGACTACTAGCATCATCTTATATACATGACGCGTTTAGTCAGGGGCTCTGAGCTACAGTATGAACGAACGTAAATTGTCAAGCCAGCTCTACTAGCATCTTATACATGAGCTATGCAAGATTTATGATGCTTGATGTTTATAATCATTACCACACTTGAAATGCATGTATGTTGTGCTATCCATGATGGATGCTTTGTGCTATTGACTGTGTCGTCTGTCAGCGTACTGTTGCCGTAATAAATGTTGAAGAAAAGTCATCTGCATTATCCACGTCTATGACTTCTACTTGTGGTGGAGTGAGTTTGATGTGTAGATGAATAAGAGCCTATACGACTTCGTGTCCACGATCTGCTGTTTCCTACACACACACCTTTACTCTCGACCACATCCTATTACGAGTTCTACACACCTGAGAAACATGTATGCTATTTTATGTGTGAGTGTCTGCACTACACCCTGGCAGCGTTTCACGCTGCTGACCTAAATACACCGCAACACTGAACTGTCCAGGCACGACTCGACCTTACCTACAAAATACCATTTTGCATCTGGCTCTCCTCACAAATCGTGATTTTACAATGAGGTGATGTGAAGGTTCTGGCGTTGGATAGGAAAGACATTAAGAAAACCTGTTGACAGAATAATAAGGCAATCTTTGTTCTGGAATCTGCAGGGTAAGAGGAATCGAGGTAGGAACACCCCCCCCCCCATTCCCCAATAAAAGGAGAAGATAACTGGATACCGGCATTTGGCGAATATCAGTTATCACATACAGCCTATATCTGACATATTCAACTTTGATTCAAAAGACAAAAATTAAATTCTGAATAACATTTTACTGCGTTCACACCAACAACAAAAAATCGTTAAAATCCCACTGTGGGCACTAAACCATGAACTAAATGAAAGATGAGCGGAATATGATTAACTTTATGTATTTCCTGTCTCGAGACAACATTGACACCAAGTTTTATGATCTAGCAAGCACAATGAAGTTTTATTCGCGTTGTGGGAAACAGACGTGTCACGGTGCCATTTTTTGTTACCATAATTCATGACAACCAGGCAAACACGTTGAACGATCAGGTGACGGGGCAAAAGACTAAGCAAGGACTTCGTGTTAAACAGTTTCTCAGTTGTTGGCCAGGTACTCACTCACTACCACTGTCTTACACTTTTTTTTTTTTTTTTAAATGTCATTGATCGTTACTGCCTTTATCACTGTGCGATAAAGTTTGACTTTTTTTTTTTTTTTTTTTAACTGTGAATATTATTCTTTACCAAGTGCTAAGACGATCGGCTCAACATTTTGTTTAACGTTTAACGGGGGGTTGGGTGGGGGGGGGGGGGGGGGGGGGGGGGGGGGGGGGGAAATCTCACCTGAGGAACAAACCTGGGAGCCGCGCTGGTGTAATGGCTTCGGCGTTGTATTGGCGACCGGGTGTTCATGGTTCAAACCCGGGCGTCAGCGTTTGAAGAAATGTTTACGGCCGGAAATTTGACTGAATAGCCTGAACGGCTCCTGTGATAAACCCTCTGTGGATGGGAAGGAGCGAAGCTCCTGACCGGGTTGGAAGGAAAGTCCTCAGGTTCCCCAGCCTCGCAATGACATGTCATTGGGCCGAGGGGCTGAAAGCCCGGGTGCCGCTGGTTAGGGAAAGGAAAGGAAAGGGGAACAAACCTTCAAGGATGAGTGACGGAATGTTTGAAATATAACTGTTGTAGCAGTAGTGAAATAAAAAGGTAAGATAAAGGTTGTCCCGTAGCAGTTACTGCCGTAGGGTAGTGAAGTGTTAGAGACTTTACTAGACTAGGTTTAGATTCGAGAGGTCAAGTGACCAGTTCCCTTCCTTAACGCCTTTACCATTTGTTAGTGGTGGAAAGAGTCGTTACACACCGTTTTCTTATGTTAATCACACCCCATATCACTAGCGACCACTTATGTTAAAACTATGTTTCTTTGTAGACACTTATGTTAATGTATGTTTTCTATAACAGGCCACACAGGCCATCACTTATGTTAGGTGTGTAGAAAATTCGTTACAACTGTTCTGTTAGAGTTTCTGTTATAGTTGCCACTTCTGTTGGTGTTGAATGTTTGTGGTGGGTGGCACGGTTAGACAAAGTTAATACAATTGCTGATGAATACGATCAGCCTTGGTCGGGCTTACAGGTGGCCGACAGGTGTGTAAATATGTATTTATATATATATATATATATATATATATATATATATATATATATATATATATATATAGGCGAATGTCATGTGTATTTTAGGTTTGTTTACATTCTGTAATCACCCACACCCCAGTAACGATGGTGAGGAATAGACCAACGGGTAAGACCAATGGTTTCCAACTCACAATATACAGTTTATTGACACAATAACGTAGACATCAGGAACAACACATTGTCACAAGTTATAATGGCATACAAAATCCATCGCAAATAGGTTGCAGAACACAGTAAATCCCAGCATCTTAAATATCCAGAGATTGACTGCATACATCGCAATTCACAATACAGTTCATTAGAAAATATGAGCCAACGTAATCCATGGCATTTTAATAATCTCCTGGAAGAAACATTCCCTTCAATAATCTATATATTCTCTTCAATAATATATTCTCTTCAATAATATATTCTGGTCACACTAGCGAGACTCAGCAACCGTCTCGAAGCCCTGCCAGATACACACTCCCCGAGATTATAGTCTTTCAGTCCAGCTCAGTGAAGTCGCTCGAGCGCGAACTCCCTGCATAACATCTGAGCTCAGCTCATCTGTATCTCTCCCCAAACTACTACTAAGAACATTCGAAAAGTCTCTTTATTTTCTTAAAAAACTAACACAGACTCAGTTGAGCTATGTTCCAAAATTATCGTACACAAAGTACCCAAATAAAAAAATCTACTCATTACTTTAAACGTGCGTACTAACCAAAAATCAGCCCCGTACATCATAATCCCAAACACTTAACTCCTACTAAACAAAAATGACTTAACACCGTTCCTAACTCAATTGCAGAATCCGTTACCCATTTACAGTTGGGTAGACTGGAGCATGACGTCACCGTGTTTCGAATCCGACACCTTTGCTCTAACCACTCTGCCAATCGGATGATCAATGTATGGGAAATGGGGGGGGGTTGAAATATCACCTATGGGAAAACCTTCGATGGATGAGTGCCGGAATGTTTTAAACATAACTGTAAGAGCAGTAGTTAAATAGGCAAATATAAGGGGGAGATATGATAAATAAAACAAGCAGATAATCAATATTTCACATTTCACACTAATAGCCAACACAAGAAACTATACTTAACATGCGCTGCCTTAAAACTTTTTTATTTATTTTTTAATATCTGCTAAGACGCTTCCAATTCTTTGTTTTCGTCTTTTTTAATGTTAAGCATTGGGTTTTAGTTGATATTTAGTTGGATATAATATATGTTGATAAAGTACACCAGAACACTCCTAGGCGGGAAGACAGGCGTCTATCATCATCAGTTGACAAGATCCCTATGGTGTTGCCTGCCCCACTGTAGTGTATGGAATGTCAACTTGACCTACGCAGTGTTGTGTAGACATGGATGGAGTGTATAATGTGCGAATGATGATAAGGGTTCGTGTTGTTGACAAATGTTCTCTTCTCACACTCATGTATGACCGGAAGTCATCGACACCAACGACTGTGTACCTTTTCTAAAGTTTAATTGGACGTACACACTCGACAGCACAGATAGTGACAAATCACAGGTTGCCATAATACATCATAGTACAGTGGACAAATGGTCTTGCAATGTTACATGGGCACTCATGTAGAATAATGGTATAATGGACTGTCAATAGCCAAGCACTCAGTATCGCCCATACATATATCATCTGACGTCACTGACTGAGCACGTCAGCTTGTAAACAATATTTCAGATGACTTCTAAACCTAATCTCGTTTAGCAACGATTCTTCAACATAATGTTCAGCACATATTTTTCCATATAATAATATTGAACCGCTAACAATGGGTTCTCATGTGTAGCAGTGATCTCTGGACTGATCAAGCGATAATACGGGCATCCCTTTTCTCTTCTTGAAAGTCCTACATGTTTTGGTTCCAAGATGGCTCCACTCGTGAACTGTCACTCACGTTTGAATACAGATAATGAATCTGTTCTAAAGTTAGTCATTCATACAACATTTCGTTGCTCTGTAGATTTGGTCATGAACAATAGACTGCATTCTACAGAATATAGTGCTGCTAGGAATCGAAGTCGTTTTTCATCGAGTCAAATATATTCTCTTAAACATTCAAATCGTAATTATCGACAATGGTGGCTTCGATCGAGAGTTCATAAGAGTATCTTTGATTACCTTGGTAGAGGGAATATGAAACTGCCATTCCTTGGCAAGATGAATAAACACTGGGGTAAAGCATACACGATAGGTCTAGACGACTATCACTTTCCCCAAAACCACTGAGATCACTTTTTCAAGGCATCAAGCCGACATAGCAAAAACACACACAGTCCCTATCAGGACGAAGCCAAATCACACCACTCAAGCGACACATCCGCCGAATAGCCTTTGACCTCTCTAGAGACAACAGAACATATAGTTCGACTTAGATATGTAAAGATATACAGATATAAGACAGACTTGTCCTACTCAGACAAACAATACACATAAATTCAGGCCATAGATATTCTGAAGCAAGAACAATCTATTATTACCCAAACAACGAATAAATCGCAGTAAAATGTATTTATCCGCGGAGTTCAAGGGAAGTAACTCAATAATGACTTTCCCTTAAGCACTAAAAAATTACCTATGTATAATATTGTAAGATATCAAAGACTGCACGTAACAGTCTTACCACACCTCCCGGGAAAAAAAAAAATGGAACATTTTTTTTTTTTTTGAAATACATCTAGGAGCAACGTACAATAGGCTCACAACGCATGAATAATGCGCAGATGAAAATATCAGGAATACCTATAACGCCTAATATGAGGCTAAGTCGACTTATGGAGCGACTGGTGAGAATGTGTCTCATAAACTGAGAGAAATTATTTCTCTACAAGTATATTTTTCCAGGAAGGTGTCATCAAAGTATAATACAATTCTGGCAATTACACACAATGCCTAAAAAATTCATATCATCACTACGTATTAGATATCTTAAATTTATGATTTATGAAGTAAAAAATCATCAAAGCACAGCGGTGAATAAACATACATGAACCGCTATGTAGTGATACAATCATTATATTATTAAATTACAAATGTGTATCTATCATGATATAGAAAAGGAACTACTATAGAACTAGACATATCAAGAAGTCTAAGCCCTAATAGTTATGTGGAATCATGTGGGCATCTTGACAGAATGTCTGCCATCACATTATCTGATCCCCGAATAGCTCGCACAGAGAAATGAAAAGGTTGAAGAGCAATTGCATATCGAGTAGACCTCGAGCTCTTCAAATTCTTACTCTGTATAGCAGTAAGAGCTTTTTGGTCTGTTTCTACTATGAAATGTGCGCCTAGAAGGAATCTCTGTAGTTTGAGGATCGACCAAACCATAGCTAATAGCTCACGGTCTAAAACCGAATAATTCCTTTCTGCCGCATTAAGTTTTCTGGAAATATACATTACAGGATGCAGAGTTCCAGAGTACTCTTGCATTAGTGCCGCTCCAATCCCAGTGGATGAAGCGTCACTACGAAGAACGAATGTCTTATCTTTAGTGGGTAGCACTAAAATAGGTGGTGTTGAAAACAGTGTTTTAATCTTATCCAGAGAGCATTGGCATTCCTGAGACCAGTGGACCACATTAGGCGAACCTTTCTTTAGAAGTGTTGAGAGAGGTGCCATGATAGAGGATAGATTCTGAATGAATCTGCCATAAAATTGAATAAGACCTAACAGACTTCTCACCTGTTTTTTAGTCTTAGGGATTGAGATGTTAAGTATCTTACTAGTATTATGGTCCTCTGTCTTTAGGAAACCATGACCAACTCGGTGGCCTAGGAAAGAAATTTCGCTAAAACCAATATAGGCTTTAGAGGGTTTCGCTGTCAGGTTGTGCTCACGCAAAGTAGACAGCAATTCATCTAACCCTGAATAGTGATCTTCCCAAGTATCGCTGAAAAGACAGATGTCGTCTAGATATGCAATGACATCTGACCGATAAGATAGGATTCGGCGCATCATGCGTACGAACGTAGCTGGTGCGTTCATAAGACCGAAAGGCATAAAATTCCATTGGAACAAACCTCTAGGTGTTGAAAAAGCCGTGAGAGGTTTGGCGCGTTCAGATAAAGGAACTTGCCAATATCCCTTAGACAAATCAAGTTTAGTGAAAAAATGAGATTTGGAGAGTCGAGTAAGTAGCTCTTCCAGTAAAGGCATAGGTTCGGCATCGAACTTCGTTACTTGATTCAATTTTCGATAGTCAACGCAAAGACGTATGTTATTGTCTTTTTTACGCACAATAACCATCGGCGAAGAATACGCAGAGGTGGATGGTTCGATTATTTTCAAATCTATCATCACATCCAACTCTTTCTCGACCTGTGCTTGGAAATGTATAGGTATAGGATAAGGTCTAACCCTAATAGGAGTATGGTCAGTTAGCACAATGTCATGTTGAATGACATTAGTTTGTCCAGGGATGTCAGTGAGTACATCCTGAAATGTTTGCAACATAGTTGAAACTTGTCGCTGTTCTCCTAGAGACAAATCAGGAGAGACAGTAACGTTCTTCCATGATTCACTGGAATGAAGTGGGATCATTGGAAGAGGAAGATTTACATCTGAAAAACTTGTTTCCTCATCCTGTATCACGGACAGTGATGAGTAATGACCATGTGGTACTGGAGAATTGTCCGTTGCTTGGAAAATGGGTTGCAAATAATCCGGACGTTCATGGAATTCAGTAAGCATATTGATGTGGAAGGTTTTATGCTTCCCATCAATATCGACAATATAGTCGACATCGGAAATTTTCGATATTATATCGTACGGACCTTTCCAAGAAATAAGTAATCTGTTTTCCCTACAAGGTAGTAATACAAATGCTTTGTCACCAGGACAAAGTTGTCGTAAGCATCTCTTCTTATTGGCAAATTGCCTTGCCTTCTGTTTCGCAAATTCAGAAGAAGAAGTTGCTAATTTGCATGCTTCGATAATCTTTTGTCTCAACGCGATGACATATTCGTAGGATGACTTTGTGTCATCGTCAATATTGTCAGATGTTATGAGATCGTGAAGCAACGACATAGGGCCACGCGGACGCGCGCCAAAGACGAGTTCAAAGGGAGAAAATCCCGTATGTTCATTGGGTACCTCTCTGTAAGCGAAGAGGGCCGCAGGTAAAACTCTGTCCCAGTCTTGAGGATGATCCTCAGTTATCTTCCCCAGTAAGTTTTTAAGTGTTCTATTAAGGCGTTCGACCATACCATTAGACATTGGATGGTAGATACTACTTAAAGATCTATCTATCTGCAGGGTAGACATTACTTGAGACATGGTATCTGATATTAGTTGGGTGCCATGGTCTGACAATATCTCTCCGGGGAACCCCAGACGAGAAAATATAAGCCAAAGAGCATCTGCAATATCAGCAGTAGTAATGCTCTTCAGAGGAATAGCCTCTGGCCAACGTGTGCACATATCAACACACGTCAAGATAAACTGATGTCCTCTGGCAGACTTGATCTTAAATGGACCAATAATGTCTATGGCCATTTTTTGAAACGGCCGAATAGGAATGTCCGCCGCCTGAATGGGTGCAGCATGCCGTGGACCTTTGGATTTAACTTCCTGACATACTTTACAAGATCGACAATAAATCCGTATGTCCTTGTTTACCAATGGCCAAAAGAAAGCCGCAAGGACTCTTGACTTAGTACGGGAAAAACCCATGTGTCCAGCACACTGAGAGTCGTGAGCGTGCTGCAAAATTTTAACTCTCAAATTCTTGGGAACCAGGATTTGAGAATGACTTGACGTAATGGAGTCTTGAACCATACGTACAAGTACGCCATTCTTCTTTGTAATCCACGATTTACGACTTGTGTCCTTATTCGGATCACCTTTAGTTGCAAGAATGAAGAATTTCTTCAGAGTGGGATCATCTTCTTGCTGTTTTATAAACGAGTCACGAGAAATTACCAAGGGATTATCTTGGTTATGCACTTCATTATCTTCAGTAGATGAAGTTTGAGGCACATTAAGAGCCTGAGCTCTAGTGACTACAGCGTTAGCAATCTGCATGTTTTGCCTTTCCCACGTGGAAATTTGTTGCGGAGTGCATTCCTTGACTCCATGAATGCGACCGATGATGAGGTCAGCGATCGGATTCGGAAGAAGACATGCGTGTACATCTCCTGTAAAGAAAGGAGTAGCAATCCTAATGATAGCGGTAGAGTATTTCTCTAATGTGCCGCCAAATGTTACACATTTGACTACTTGTCCAGTGGCACGGGAAGGATCTACGAGTGACTGCCTAACACCAATTGTGGTGCATCCAGAATCAAATAGCACAGAGACTGGATTGTTATTCACTAAACCCTTATGTAAGACAAGAGACCCTCTTCCATCATGCGCGACTGATGCTGGAAGAGCAGGAAGAGGATGGCCACAGCTTAAAGTAGTCACTGTGGTTGGCTCAAATAACGTTTTGCATTGGGGGCACTGAGATGCTCTCCCAAAATCAAAAGCGGCACATGCCATATTACTAGCATCATTATTATCTTTACTCTGTTTATAGGCTTCATGGGACTCTTGTTGTGCAGAGTTTGCCTGAAAATGTGGTTTATGTCTTTTGTATTGAGATCTACCTCGGTTATTATCACCTCTGTAGTTATTGTTACCTCTATTGTAACCCCTATTTGGGTTTGAGTCATAGTACCCTTGGTTACCATTATCATATTCATTATAATGAGTATCTCTGTAATTATGATCTTGTTGACTCCAAGACGGATAACCCTGATAGTTTCTATAATTACTTCCTCTACGGAAATTCCTATAATTATGACCACCCCTGTGTCGAGAGCTATCAGGTCGTCTCCAGTTCTTTGAAGAAGAACCCTGAAATGATTGGTTACCTTGGTTTTGATAACTATTATGGTTACCTTTTTTATCAAATCTGTTTTGAGGTCCCTGAAATCTGTGTGAATAATTGGGATTGTATGGTGTTGCTGAAGCAACTGGCATACTCTCCTTAATCTTAGTGTTGCCAAAAGTCACGTCGGGGTGTGCAGTGACATATTGGGAACAATATTCTTCCATTTCTTTTAGAGATTTAGGTTTACGCTCATGTATAAATTCAAGGAAAGGTTTGTTCACACATGACATAATCTTATCTCTGAGCAACAAATCCATAAGTCCTTCATACGTTTTTTTCTGTTTTGGAAAGCTCAATCCAACGATCAACTGTGAGACGTGCCTTTGCAGTGAATTCTGAGAATTCTACCCCCGTCTCAGGTACCATCGTCTTAAATAAAAGGCGATAGCCTTCCTCACTTAGCTGATATTTTTTTATCAAAGCCGCCCTAATGACATCATAATTATCCTTATCTGCTTCTCCTACAAGGCATAATCTAGTCAAAGATTCACCTTTCAAGTTTTCTGATAATTGATTAGCGTATTGTGATTTATCCACATTATGTGTACGACAAGAACGTTCAAATCTATCCAGCCAGAATGTAATATCGTCACTGGACTGATTGAACGGTGGAACCTTAACCTTGTAAGTAGAAGGTTTACCATTACCACTAGATGCCTGATTAACATTACTCATACTTGTCAATCTCAATTTCTCCAACTCAAATTCATGTTCTCTTATTGCTTTTTTCTCTTCAGCATCTAATCTTTTTTGTTCAGCCTCCCTGTCTAATCTTTTTTGTTCAGCCGCAGCTTCTCTTTCCAATTTTTTTTGTTCAGCTTCACTGTCTAATCTTTTTTGTTCAGCCGCAGCTTCTCTTTCCAATTTTTTTTGTTCAGCTTCCCTGTCTAATCTTTTTTGTTCAGCTTCACTGTCTAATCTTTTTTGTTCAGCCGCAGCTTCTCTTTCCAATTTTTTTTGTTCAGCTTCAAATCTCCTTTCCTCTACCTGCATCTGCAATTTCTTTTGTTCAGCAGCAGCCTCAGCTTCTTTTTCTAATCTTTTCTCTTCCGCCATAGCTTTTCTTTCTTCTGCAGCTAATCTTTTCTCTTCTGCAGCTAATCTTTTCTCTTCTGCAGCTAATGCTTTGTCATATTGAGCAACTGCCCATTGTTCTAATTGTTGACCAGTCTTATCAAGAGCTTTCCCTTGTGTAATGAAATAATCTAAAGTAGACATGATGCCTAACAATAATACTAATCACCTGAATCAATAATAATACCCCAAGTTCTCAATGACCTGATTAATCAGTATACTATCCCAATATCTGTGGGTCACAAGCCTTTAATAAGGTCTTGTATAATAGTAATAATAATCAGGTACTGGTCTATACCATAATCCAAGTGCAGTGCACAGGCAATTGTGTCTTATGAAATATACCCATATAAAACATATGTCAACCAACAGAATACATAAAGTACAAATAGGACTGACAATACAAGAACGTTTGCAGAAATCAAAATAAATCAAATAGGGAAATCAATGAAGATAATCACTGAATCTGCAAAGAATAACAACACAAATGACGTCACAATATATGAATATAAATTATGAATAGAACTGAAAGATAGAAAAGGTTAGACCAACAAATTACAAACAAATCAAAACAAAACTAAAGAACAAAGAAATATTACAAAAATAACAATAATTACAGACTTCACAGCTAACACAAAAGCAACAGTTGTCGCAGCAAATTTTCAATCAAGAAAATTGCACCTATAGAAAACGCCCACAACGGACCCTCTATGACGTGGGATACTCTGTTGTGAGGACGCCGCCCAACCTTAAACACAACCCGCTGACATAAAAACTAACATACTATACAAACAAATAACATGTAAACATAAATATATATAAATTATGTGTATGATAGTATGTGTTGCAAAATAGGCTCAGTCTTACAGTAATGGCAAAGTTATTTTTCATGAAAACAAACAAACTGCCACTTTATTCAATTAAACATTCTGGCCTTAAATATTAAAGTTCATATATGGCAAACAAGAAGATCCATCGATGAAACCAGGACTTCTTAGTTCACAAATACTGTCTTTCTGTTAACACTGACAAGAATTGATCCAACTGTTCTGTGAAACTCTATAATGTCTAATGTAAAAAAATGTCAACAACGCTGACCTACATACTGCATTCACTTGACAGGTCACGTGACGAAGCGTTGACAAAGAGCAAACCAATACTGCAAGTGTGTCGTATCAGCCACAGGAAACGGTCTGGTATCGGTAATCTGTTGACTTCTGAATTTCTGCGAGGTCAAACCCAGAAAGCTGGTCCACCAGTTGATAAAGTTGATATTTAGTTGGATATATAATATATGTTGATAAAGTACACCAGAACACTCCTAGGCGGGAAGACAGGCGTCTATCATCATCAGTTGACAAGATCCCTATGGTGTTGCCTGCCCCACTGTAGTGTATGGAATGTCAACTTGACCTACGCAGTGTTGTGTAGACATGGATGGAGTGTATAATGTGCGAATGATGATAAGGGTTCGTGTTGTTGACAAATGTTCTCTTCTCACACTCATGTATGACCGGAAGTCATCGACACCAACGACTGTGTACCTTTTCTAAAGTTTAATTGGACGTACACACTCGACAGCACAGATAGTGACAAATCACAGGTTGCCATAATACATCATAGTACAGTGGACAAATGGTCTTGCAATGTTACATGGGCACTCATGTAGAATAATGGTATAATGGACTGTCAATAGCCAAGCACTCAGTATCGCCCATACATATATCATCTGACGTCACTGACTGAGCACGTCAGCTTGTAAACAATATTTCAGATGACTTCTAAACCTAATCTCGTTTAGCAACGATTCTTCAACATAATGTTCAGCACATATTTTTCCATATAATAATATTGAACCGCTACAATGGGTTCTCATGTGTAGCAGTGATCTCTGGACTGATCAAGCGATAATACGGGCATCCCTTTTCTCTTCTTGAAAGTCCTACATGTTTTGGTTCCAAGATGGCTCCACTCGTGAACTGTCACTCACGTTTGAATACAGATAATGAATCTGTTCTAAAGTTAGTCATTCATACAACATTTCGTTGCTCTGTAGATTTGGTCATGAACAATAGACTGCATTCTACAGAATATAGTGCTGCTAGGAATCGAAGTCGTTTTTCATCGAGTCAAATATATTCTCTTAAACATTCAAATCGTAATTATCGACAATGGTGGCTTCGATCGAGAGTTCATAAGAGTATCTTTGATTACCTTGGTAGAGGGAATATGAAACTGCCATTCCTTGGCAAGATGAATAAACACTGGGGTAAAGCATACACGATAGGTCTAGACGACTATCACTTTCCCCAAAACCACTGAGATCACTTTTTCAAGGCATCAAGCCGACATAGCAAAACACACACACAGTCCCTATCAGGACGAAGCCAAATCACACCACTCAAGCGACACATCCGCCGAATAGCCTTTGACCTCTCTAGAGACAACAGAACATATAGTTCGACTTAGATATGTAAAGATATACAGATATAAGACAGACTTGTCCTACTCAGACAAACAATACACATAAATTCAGGCCATAGATATTCTGAAGCAAGAACAATCTATTATTACCCAAACAACGAATAAATCGCAGTAAAATGTATTTATCCGCGGAGTTCAAGTTTTTCTGTTGTCTGGTTTTCTAGTTCTTTATTTCTCACGAGTGTCTTTAACATATCTTTACGTTTGTATTATTTATTTACTGTTTACATGCCTGGGGTTTATTTAAATGACGAATGGTGGGGGGGGGGGGGGGGGGGGGAGGAGGAGTGTTTGGAGAATGTCACGTCACACTCGCTTCTTTCATAAATGATGTTCCTACTTTTATCCATAATAGTTAACTTTTAACCGCAATAGTTAACTTTTAACCGCAATAGTTAACTTGCATCTGCAATAGTTAATAACTCCCACGTGGAAGACTTATTTTAATATTTTGATATCAACTGAAATATCGGACAATTGTTGTAACCTTTAACTGGCTTAAATTATTTTTTATTATATACTTCTTTTTTAAATAATGTAATACACACCTTTAGAAACAAAAAGCAGACTAAATAAACTAAATTGTGTATAGTTAACAATAAAAAAAGTAACACGTTACCATCACCGCGACAACAGTCTGATGAGATCAAAATCACAAACGTTTAGCTAGTTGAACTAACTGTGTGTGTGTGCGCGCGCACGTGTGTGTGAGGTGGGGGGGGGGGGGGTAATAAAAACACAAATGCTTTTATTTAAGTACTCCAAAGGCTAAGCCAACGAAATGTCTCCTCTGTGCAAAGCTGAAATTAGATGCAAGACAAAATGCAAATACTTTATGAGAGGTCACAGCTAGTGTCTGAAAATACACAGGGAGGACATAAAGATGATGACAGGTAATGTAAGAAACGATAACAATACTGCACTTGAAGAAAAATGACTAAAAGATGTAGAATCATACACATACATAAGCTGTATTATAGGACACTTGAAGAAAAATGACTAAAAGATGTAGAATCATACACATACATAAGCTGTATTATAGGACACTTGAAGAAAAATGACTAAAAGATGTAGAATCATACACAGTAGAATCATACACATACATAAGCTGCATTATAGGACACTTGAAGAAAAATGACTAAAAGATGTAGAATCATACACATACATAAGCTGCATTATAGGACACTTGAAGAAAAATGACTAAAAGATGTAGAATCATACACATACATAAGCTGTATTATAGGACACTTGAAGAAAAATGACTAAAAGATGTAGAATCATACACATACATAAGCTGTATTATAGGACACTTGAAGAAATATGACTAAAAGATGTAGAATCATACACATACATAAGCTGTATTATAGGACACTTGAAGAAATATGACTAAAAGATGTAGAATCATACACATACATAAGCTGTATTATAGGACACTTGAAGAAAAATGACTAAAAGATGTAGAATCATACACATACATAAGCTGTATTATAGGACACTTGAAGAAAAATGACTAAAAGATGTAGAATCATACACATACATAAGCTGTATTATAGGACACTTGAAGAAAAATGACTAAAAGATGTAGAATCATACACATACATAAGCTGTATTATAGGACACTTGAAGAAAATGACTAAAAGATGTAGAATCATACACATACATAAGCTGTATTATAGGACACTTGAAGAAAAATGACTAAAAGATGTAGAATCATACACATACATAAGCTGTATTATAGGACACTTGAAGAAAAATGACTAAAAGATGTAGAATCATACACATACATAAGCTGTATTATAGGACACTTGAAGAAAAATGACTAAAAGATGTAGAATCATACACATACATAAGCTGTATTATAGGACACTTGAAGAAAAATGACTAAAAGATGTAGAATCATACACATACATAAGCTGTATTATAGGACACTTGAAGAAAAATGACTAAAAGATGTAGAATCATACACATACATAAGCTGTATTATAGGACACTTGAAGAAAAATGACTAAAAGATGTAGAATCATACACATACATAAGCTGTATTATAGGACACTTGAAGAAAAATGACTAAAAGATGTAGAATCATACACATACATAAGCTGTATTATAGGACACTTGAAGAAAAATGACTAAAAGATGTAGAATCATACACATACATAAGCTGTATTATAGGACACTTGAAGAAAAATGACTAAAAGATGTAGAATCATACACATACATAAGCTGTATTATAGGACACTTGAAGAAAAATGACTAAAAGATGTAGAATCATACACATACATACCACCATTACACATACATAAGCTGCAATTATAACAGAAGAAAAATGACTAAAAGATGTAGAATCATACACATACATAAGCTGTATTATAGGACACTTGAATAAAAATGACTAAAAGATGTAGAATCATACACATACATAAGCTGTATTATAGGACACTTGAAGAAAAATGACTAAAAAGATGTAGAATCATACACATACATAAGCATTACAATAGCTTGAAAAATGACCATACATCATACACATACATAAGCTGTATTATATCACTTGAAGAAAATGACTAAAAGATGTAGAATCATACACATACACTGCATTATAGGACACTTGAAGAAAAATGACTAAAAGCTTGCAATAGAATCATACACATACATAAGCTGCATTATAGGACACTTGAAGAAAAATGACTAAAAGATGTAGAATCATACACCATACATAAGCTTCTATCACCACCATTACAATAGCTTGCAATAACCATAATCCACATCAGCACCTTCTAAAACCATTACAATAGCTTGCAATCATACACATCTCCATACATCACCTCTATCACCACCATTACAATAGGCAATAACCACATCTGAAACAGCACCTTCTATCACACCATTACAAAAAGATGTAGCAATCATACACATACATAAGCTGCATTACAGCACACTTATATCATCACCATTACAATAGCTGGCAATAACCATACATCTCCAACAGCACCTTCTATCACAACCATTACAATAACTTGCAATAACCATACATCTCCAACAGCACCTTCTATCACCACCATTACAATAGCTTGCAATAACCATTCATCCATCCACCATCACCTTCTATCACCACCATTACAATAGCTTGCAATAACCATACATCTCCAACAGCACCTTCTATCATCACCATTACAATAGCTTGCAATAACCATACATCTCCAACAGCACCTTCTATCACCACCATTACAATAGCTTGCAATAACCATACATCTCCAACAGCACCTTCTATCACCACCATTACAATAGCTTGCAATAACCATACATCTCCAACAGCACCTTCTATCACCACCATTACAATAGCTTGCAATAACCATACATCTCCAACAGCACCTTCTATCACCACCATTACAATAGCTTGCAATAACCATACATCCATCCACCATCACCTTCTATCACCACCATTACAATAGCTTGCAATAACCATTCATCCATCCACCATCACCTTCTATCACCACCATTACAATAGCATGCAATAACCATACATCTCCAACAACACCTTCTATCATCACCATTACAATAGCTGGCAATAACCATACATCTCCAACAGCACCTTCTATCACAACCATTACAATAACTTGCAATAACCATACATCTCCAACAGCACCTTCTATAAAACCATTAGAATCTTGCAATAACATACAGCTCCATTATACACACTTCTATCACCACCATTACAAAAGCTTGCAATAACCATACATCATCCATAAGCTGCACCTTCTATCACCACCATTACAAGAAAAGCTTGCAAAAACCATACATCATCCACATACAGCACCTTCTATCACACCATTACAATAGCTTGCAAAACCATACAGAATCACACACACACCTTCTATCACCCCCATTACAATAGCTTGCAATAACCATACATCCATTAACACACCTTCTATCACCACCAAAATGACAATAAAAGATGTAGCAATCATCACACATACATAAGCACCATTATAGGACACTTGAATAACCAATATGACAAAAAGATGTAGAATCATACACCATTACAATAAGCTGCATTATAGGACACTTGAAGAAAAATGACTAAAAGATGTAGAATCATACACATACATAAGCTGTATTATAGGACACTTGAAGAAAAATGACTAAAAGATGTAGAATCATACACATACATAAGCTGCATTATAGGACACTTGAAGAAAAATGACTAAAAGATGTAGAATCATACACATACATAAGCTGTATTATAGGACACTTGAAGAAAAATGACTAAAAGATGTAGAATCATACACATACATAAGCTGTATTATAGGACACTTGAAGAAAAATGACTAAAAGATGTAGAATCATACACATACATAAGCTGTATTATAGGACACTTGAAGAAAAATGACTAAAAGATGTAGAATCATACACATACATAAGCTGTATTATAGGACACTTGAAGAAATATGACTAAAAGATGTAGAATCATACACATACATAAGCTGTATTATAGGACACTTGAAGAAATATGACTAAAAGATGTAGAATCATACACATACATAAGCTGCATTATAGGACACTTGAAGAAAAATGACTAAAAGATGTAGAATCATACACATACATAAGCTGCATTATAGGACACTTGAAGAAAAATGACTGAAAGATGTACAATCATACACATACATAAGCTGCATTATAGGACACTTGAAGAAATATGACTAAAAGATGTGGTAAAGTGGGATGATATAAATATTTATAGGGGACTTAGTGTACTGACTGAGATCAGCTGTGAAGGTATCTGTATCTAATAAGTGTGGTGTATTACAGATGACCTTACTTTGCTACCACATTTATACCTCAGTCAGACTTATTCTGGAATATTGTGATGACTACGTTGAATGTTGATACCGGTGCTATTTGTCCATGTTAAATAATCTGTTTACACCCACTGTTGCGAGTGTAGTGGTTTGGTCTATATCATCGCCACACAGGCTAATTCAATATATGTGTGCTGCTGTCCTGTCACTGTGTCTGGAATGTTGACCTGGGTGTGTGTTGCTATGTTCGCACACCACGGTACGTACATAAGAGTACATGCAGGAGTCAAAAAGGGTTGCAAACGTCTAGAACAGTTCGATACTGTTTATTCCGTACAACACAGACACGATGACATAAATGACACACAATCGACAGCAAAACACGAATCATATAATTTCCACATTGCATTAAATATATATAATACGGCCTGTCCACATCCTGGCCTAAACAGTACTTCAATACTCAATAAAGCCTGCACCACACGGCAGCTATAATAATGTTCATATGGCCTAAACAGTACTTCAATACTCAATAAAGCCTGCAACACACGGCAGCTATAATAATCTTCATATGGCCTAAACAGTACTTCAATACTCAATAAAGCCTGCATCACACGGCAGCTATAATAATCTTCATATGGCCTAAACAGTACTGCATTACTCAATAAAGCCTGCATCACACGGCAGCTCTAATAATGTTCATATGGCCTAAACAATACTTCATTACTCCATAAAGCCTGCAACACACGGCAGCTATAATAATCTTCATATGGCCTAAACAGTACTTCAATACTCAATAAAGCCTGCATCACACGGCAGCTCTAATAATGTTCATATGGCCTAAACAATACTTCATTACTCCATAAAGCCTGCAACACACGGCAGCTATAATAATCTTCATATGGCCTAAACAGTACTTCATTACTCCATAAAGCCTGCAACACACGGCAGCTATAATAATGTTCATATGGCCTAAACAAATCTTCATTACACAATAAAGCATGCTCACCCGGCAGCTATAATAATCTTCATATGGCCTAAACAGTACTCCAATTCTCAATAAAGCCTGCATCACACGGCAGCTATAATAATGTTCATATGGCCTAAACAAATCTTCACTGCAGTTTATCACATAGGCTGTACACACAGCGAAATATATAAGTCGACATTTTCTCAAATCCTACGTAGGCATACATTATCCAAAAACACTGGGACTCGACCTACACGGTCCACGCCCAAAACACAACTCCCCAAATCACACACTAGTCCCGCCAAAAAACCCGTCACGAGATTCGGTTGTCTTGAACACCGCTCTCGATAACACATGCAGACTAGCGAGCTATTCACATGACTCAAAACAGTACAGAATAAATACATTAAACAGCGTTCACACGCTTATCTGTACTCTGTCACCCGAAAAATAGGAAAAGATAATTCTATCCTAAAGTCAGACAAGTATCCGCTTAATCAAGCGTTGCAACTCGAAATTTAATTTGTTCAAAACATTCTAAAGATTACTTCCCCTTCCATAAGTTCCACTTGCACTTTTAAAAATATGTATTAATTCCTGTCAATAATAGATATCCTGATTCAACTACAAAGTGAACCAGGAATCACAATCAAATGTAATCACAAGTTGTATGTACACAATTTATAGATAGGATCTTTGTATTGACATATATTATTATTGCAATATGTGTGTAAGTTGTGCTGTAGTACTATGAGGTAATACTGGCTATTCAAACTATGTTGTTGTTTGTCATCATGACTTCAAGTGTTTGTTTCTGGTGGAAATAATATTGGAAAGGTTCACAGTTTCTTTTTATTTGAAACAAATAAATGTCCCTCTTGATTTAAGGTAAAGTCACTTTTAGAGAGGGGGGGGGGGGTATACACAAGATTGAGCTGCTCTGGCCAACGTAATCTTAACTTCTGTGTGGGTGGCAGGAAACAGTCTCCTATGCTCGCTTGCTTCACAGTTTTCTTGAGGAACAACACTGGTCGATATCTGGACCTAGGAGTATGCTATCAGCCTCTGGATTCAGCAAAACTCAGACCATGTGCTGCTTTAATACGTTAGTACCACGGTCCCACAATTCACGGAAATATTAAACAAATACGTTGACTGGCGATGAGTTATGGCACAATTCCGATCTGCCTCTGTCCCAGGCTTTTATTAGAAAAATATGAGCTGGATCTCAACGCACTTGCTTTTACACAGTTTAATTTCAAAAAGTGGCACTGAACTGACGCTCCTAATTGACTATATAAAATGGTCTAGCCAATGAGACCATGTTTACAAAAGCTTTTGAAAAAAAGTACCGATCCTATCGTTGCCATTAACAACCAAAAATAGTATTTGCCATCGACTAATCATGTTTCGCCTTACATATTATTCTAGCCAATCATATCGGATTTAACGTGGTGGCCTAATTTCCTCTAAAGCAGTGTCCAAACACGCCATTATGAGCAAATATAATCCTGTGTTGTCAGACAACACCCCTATAATATTTTGGCTATAATTTGTTAATTATTAGACTATTTGCTTAACACCTAACATATTCTTTGTCAGCAAGTCCTAAGGCACCCAAATATATAAGTTTAATGGAGCCAAGTGGCTTCGTTACAAATATGTATTAATCTAGGATAGTCGTGTAATTGTTTTTTTATTTACTGTCTTAGAACCGCCACCTCTTCTGCCTTTTCGACTGTTCTGTCAGTATAAAGTCAGGATTTTAGACATAAATCAGTAGAATGTCATGTTTCCTAATAAGCATTAAACATGTTTTCAAAACCTAACCGTGTATTGGTAGTGTTTTTTTTATTTTTTATTACTGTTTATTTGAAAAAAATTAGTGCTTCATGCCTTTCGCGTTCACTTTTTTCATCGCGAGACGAACGTGGTAGTATTGAATGCGTTCCTCCGTACATCTCTCTCTCTCTCTTCTAAGCTCGTTTGTCTTTTCTTTTACTTAGTGCATAAAATGACATTAATGCTAGTATTATATCTAGGTCATTACACAGTGTGTTTATCTCAAGGTTTTCTAAGAAACACAGTACCAGTTTTATTTTTTTGAAACGCGTGTAGTTGATGCAGTAGGCTTTTCTAGTAAACGTGAAAGCGTTACAATTATGCAGACGAAGTAGAAAAAGGGGTTTTTCTTGTTTAACTAGCATGACGTTCCATAATACAGGCGTACGCCATTGTGACCGCACTGTTCCCTTACCATTCTTCTTTCCTTTTATTGAATTACTTCGTTAGGCTTTACATTTCCTTTTTAATTTATATATGTGGATTTAGAATGTTTCACGACAACATACATAAGCTGCATTGTAGGACACTTGAGGAAAAATGACTACTAGATGTAGAATCATACACATACATAAGCTGCATTATAGGACAGTTGGAGAAATATGACTACAAGACGTAGAATCATACACATACATAAGCTGCATTATAGGACAGTTGGAGAAATCTTGTATGACTACAAGACGTAGAATCAAACACATACATAAGCTGAATTATAGGACAGTTGAAGAAAAAGAGAAAGATATAAAAATGATCATACAGAAGGCTAAAGGAGCTTTCTTTGGGCTGGGAAATATATGGAGATCAAAAGTCCAACACAAAAATCAGAATCTTCAATTTAAACGTCAAGTTAGACCTATGGTATGGCACTGAACATGGAGAACAACAAAAACAACAATCAGAAAGCCTCAGATTTTCATAGATGGGCTTAAAAAACAAATGTAATCTCTAGGCAGATACTGTCTTAGGCAGTGGCGTATCCTGGCAATGCGAGCTAGGCGCGCTGCTACCTAAAATGAATATGTACGCCTACTATTTAACTTCTTCCCCTCTTAATTTAAAAACCAACTATATTCAATTACACAACGATAGTTATTAGGGGTATATGTCAATTTTCTCCGAAATACTAATTAACTTACAACTTGAAACTCACTGTCACTGTAATAATCTGTATTCCCGGCAACTAACAAAAATTAATCACAAAAAACACTGGACGGACACAGCCGATTTTTACAACTCGAGAGCTGCAAGACCACCGCACGCATGTTCGTCTTGTATTGACGTATCTGGCCATGACCCCGATCCACACAAACCAGTCTTCAAACGTAAAACCGAAAGGTGCAGCACTCATAGTGACGGAATTACCCGAGAAACTTCGGGCGATTGCTACCAACCCAAAAAAAAACTGCACTATAAAACGCGTCTGGGAAACTGAAACTAGATATACTCGTAGATTCTATGCGGGAAAATCCGTTATCCTGATGCGTGCCGTCCGAAAGCAGAACATTATAAGAGAAATATTTTATAGAATAATACATAAAATTTTATTTTCCTTCGGGCATAGGTGTGCGCAGCACGCACAGCACTCATAGAGAATACGCCACTGGTCTTAGGGGAGTGACGTGATAAAGACTTCCCAATATTAGGCTGAGCGTTGCGAAGTAGGATAACCAGTTCCCCTCCTGGCAGCCTTTACCTTTCCTAACCCAAGAGGAGAGTCAGGTATCCATTTACAGCTCGGTAGACTGTAGCGTGATTGTTACGAGTAGATCCTATGGAAGGGAAGTGATCTTTGGAACGTTTTTGGACAAGTTAAATTTTGGGTTGCAGCGCTTGTACGCTCGATTAAGCGGAAGCTTGTTTAACTTTATAATAGAAATATCTCCTTCTATTTTGAGTGACAGAGTACAGAAAAGCGTGGCAAACGCTGTTATCTCAAATGCTGAGATGTATTTATTCTGTACTGTTTTGAGCGGTGTTCTAAACAGCCGAGTCTCGTGATTGGGTTTTTGGCCGGACGAGTGTGATTTAATAAGAGTCGAGTTGTGGACGTTGACCGAGCTGGTCAAGTCCAGGGGTTTTTCAAAGTGTAGGCCTACGTAGTGCTTGAGAAAAATGTCGACTTATATTTTCGCTGTGTGTACAGCATATTTGATAAACTGCAGTAAAGATTTGTGTAGGCCAAGATTAGTGTAGGCCATATATATTTGGTGAGTACTTTAGGCCATTATTTATGTGAACTGCTGTGTGCAGTCTTATAGCGCAGAATTGAGTCGTGAGGACTTTAGGCCTTTATTTATGTTAACTGCTGTGTGCAGTATTATAGCGCAGAATTGAGTCATGAGGACTTTAGGCCTTTATTTATGTTAACTGCTGTGTGCAGTCTTATAGCGCAGAGATGAGTCGTGAGGACTTTAGGCCTTGATATATATCTGCTGATGAATGTTTAAGAGTATCTTGGATGATGCTGGGAAGTGGAGTAGCTGAGAAGTGGAGTATTGTATTGCTATGACCTGTAATTTGACTATGTGTGTATTCAGTGTTAACGTGTGGTGATGTAAATAAACTGTTATTAACTGTCGCCTGCCGTTACACCATTCCATGACTCGTGGTGTACGTTACTGTGAGTGACTGTTCCAAATACACACTCACTTCATCACCTCACTTATCACATCAACACACAACATGTGTAGTATCAGTGATGTCACCGTGTTTCCAACCCGCTACCTTTGCCGCGAGAAGCCTGAGCTCTAACCAGTGACGCTCTCATAAATGGTTGCTTGTCTAAAATAGAAGGATTGTAGTGGTATAACATGATCACTAATGTGAAACTGATGCCACGAACCAGGCAAGTGCCAGAAGAACAAGACATGAGAAGAACACACTGGAGATTGATAGGACACACACTGAGATATGACACACACACACTGAGATAGGACACACATTGAGATAGGACACACATTGAGCAAACTTGCTGATACGTTACCAGGCAGCTTTTGTTCTGGAATCCGCAGGATAAGAGAGACAGAGGACAACCAAGCAATACACGGAGAAGACAACTAAAGACAGACATGAAGAGGATGACAAAGTTATGGAAAGACCTTGAGCTGATGGCACGTGACAGGAAGACTTGACATAAAGCGTATACTCGTTAGGGAGTTGAAAGATCATGATGATGATGATGACTAGGTAACTAACTTACATTCGATTACGTTGTTGCTTTTCAGTATTACAACAACAACAAATAGGGAGACAAAAATGACGTAAGAGATTTGTGACGTCACGTAAAAAGGGGGGGGGGTGGCGCTGGGTTTTTGTAACGAAATGTGACAAGGTGGATAGGAGGGGGATGTTAAAACAAATGGCAAAAATTGCATTACGTCATATGTGAACAACCTCTAGGCAGAATATTGTGCTACTAAAACGTCCGTTCCAATCCTCATTTCTTCAAATAATCTGCTTTTTAAAATGTGTTCCTTGTTTGTTTTATTCATAATTGATCCTTGTTTTCCAGCAGGGATACCGCGCCATGTCTCACTGGTATTTGCTGGACTGGCGCTAGTATGTACGGGTCGTGTTTTTTTTTTTTTTAGTTTTTAAATTCATTATTCATTGAATGTGTTGTGAGTTTCTTTTCTCTACTGTTTTATTCGTTTATCAGCTAGGAAGACCTTCTGCTCGTAATGTTGGTTATTTCTTGGTCCTTGTCACGGTTGCCTCCCCTTAGCTCTGCAGTAGTGGTCCAACAGTGGCCAAAACTCAAGAGTAACTGACGTGGGTCTACCTTCGCACAAGATTACTTTTGGCTAAGTTGTAGGTAGAAAGATAAGGATGCTTCTATCTCCAAGGCGTGTTCACAAGATATTACGAAATTAATTATTTAGAAGCTCTGGTTGAGTGTATTTAAGAAATAGTCTGAGACATACGGATACAACACAAAATGATTAAATCAACTTTAAATTTTGATAGATATAAATAACAAATTTAATAATCATTTAGGTTTTAACAGTTATTAAAAATTAAATATTCTTTAACAAAAAATGATCATCATCATATGATGTTAATGGGGAATTATATAAGGGGAAGTTTCATTTGGCAGCTTTTATTTGACTACTTAGCTGCTAATGAGGTTTCTGCTCCCGCTGTTGTTTTGGCTCCTCGCAGATAGGTGACTGGATTGCTCACGTTCCTGGTCAAGATTAAGAGTTGCAGCACGTTCCAAGTAGAATCAGGGAATAACTGCAAAGCTGGTCCCACGTCTCTAAGACCCATCTGATAAGGGTCTCTAGCGTCGACTTCAGGCCGCTTATACCCTCACTTGTTCCAGAAATAGTACCTTCAACTGGTACCACCAACTAGTATGGCAAAAGAAATGAAACAAATATTCTCTGAGTATTGAGTTTCCCGACACATACTTATGTGTCCCCATCTTCCTATTCCACCATCCAATCTATCTCATAACTTTTACCCTCTCTGAGAATTAATCTTAATCCCAGTGGGCAAAAAAACTATCTTTACATTTAAAATGAATAGTTTTATAAAAATATTAACAATATAGTTTGAATATGTTTACATTTACATCGGTTAAAAAGGTTGTAAACTTTCATTGTAGTTAGAGTGAATATGTTTTACATTTACACTGGTTGAAAAGGTTGAAACTTTAATTACATTTAGATTGAATATGTTTTACATTTACACTAGATGAAAAGGTTAATAATATAACAATTATGTACATCATTTATTTCATAATTCCCTCCCTGCTCCATTTGGAACTTGGGACTACCTCTGCTTTTGGTTCTTTATGAAACTCGCAATAAAGCAGTCACCAGCTCTGGCAGTGGTAGTTCATGAATTCATCATTCTATATGCTGAGGTTGCCAGCCTCAAATGACTTGGACATCCACTAGCAATTTTCATTTATTAATCTTCACATGTCAATATATACTTTTAGTTCACATGTTAATAATTTTAAAAAATACAATTCAAAGTGTACAACTCACGCCAATCTTTAGGCTCACAGACTGCTGGCTCAGAGAAATAAAGTCACTTGTAGTGACCTCTTACACTTGGTCTGGGGTGTTGTTACTTTAACAATAAGTTCCCACTTTGCCTGGTGTTCAGATTCCTTTGGATTCCGGTTTTCCTTGTTAATAATGGTAGTGTTTTCCTGGGCTCTTAACTCTTTCCGTACGTAATTATTTTCAGCTCTGGACGGAATTATTTTTAAGCCCCAAAAATTTACACATACATAATTTACGTTTACTGACAATGTGTGTCTAATCATGAGTCAAGTATAACATATTATATATCAAATTAAAGTACATTGGATGAACAATATAAATCCATATGCCTTTCTAGCTAATTTTATGTTATGTTTATGTTATAATACACGGAAAAAAAGATAACTTGAAATTTTGAACAAAAATTTTCGACTTACGTAAGGCTTGTAACATAAATTGTTATCACAATACAGTTTCACTGCTCTCTTTGTGCAGGTAATCCATTTAGAAACACAGAAAAAGTAAGAAAGTTATGGTTGATCACACAGTTTGTTCACTGTTCACATATTAGTAACATATCCTGTGCGTTTTCGGCCATTATGGCGATACGACAAAACACGATTAAAGAGGAAGATAAATGTGAAAAAAATCCCTTCAAACGCAAATAAAATACGTTGAAGCTTGTTGAAATTTGCCCATTTGTGTTTACTTCCGTTCGAGATAAATTCCGGGCAGTATAAAATATCAGAATAGAACGAAACAACGAAATAAATCAGCGTCTTTTAAAAGATCTTGCGGTCAACGCGGTCGGCCACTGCATCTTTTAAAAGATCTTGCGTACGGAATCAGTTAAGTCCTGAAGAATTCTAAACAAGTCCATTTCGATAAATGAAAGCTGATCTTAGTCATAACTCTCGCAAGGCCTGGTTGTCTTCTTGGCGAGTGAATTTTCACAGTGCTCTAACCTGACTGATGTGTCAGGTTATATTCCCTGTCTTCCCCCGCATTTGTTTGTTACGATGTTAAGCAGGGCTCCTATCGGAAGGGGTGTTGTGTTGTGGCCGTGGATCGTATTTGAAGGTTCGGACCACTGCCCTTTCAGTAGATAGTATGTAATAAGGTAAATGTGACAAACTTCCTTCTCTCGGACTGACAAAAATATTTTCTCATACTCTCTGTTGATTCAAACGAATTCACTTGAGTCATGCAGTGAAGATGTCAAAGGTCGAACTTTATTAACAAGGTTAGCAGTCTTTCATAACAACAGCTTCTTCAGCAACAAAAGTATTCAATATTCAAAACTGCAAATTTCTTGTCTTCTTACTACTTGCTTATTTCAGCTATCACAATGTCATTTAATTATTCAGGTAGAAACTTCTTGTCTGTCTTCCGTGCTGACCGTCTTTTTAAAAATATTTTTCTTTTCATATGTCTCTTGGTATATCTCACTGAGAGAAAACTGGCCTTACCGCCAGGGCTGTCATTTTGCCAAGATTTTCGTCTATTATTCTTCTCTGCTCAGACCTGGTCTGCTGAGCTACACATGCTACTGATATATCAAAAATGTTCAACATACCTTGTTTTGTTCTCAATCGAAATACACCTTTTCTTTCACAACTATCTTGTCCTCAGAATAAATACTATCACCACAAAATACTGACGTACACAAAGTTATGATCAGTAATGTACTGAGCGTTTTTCTATCTCTCTTTTATTCACCGCACATGTTGCTGATCACCTATGCTGTATGCTTTTCTCACACAAATCTTACGCTGAGCGCGTTTTGCAAAATCTAACTTTAACACTTGGGAGAAAACCCTTTTCTCTTCCTACGCCTAGCGCGTCTCAATATCAACTCCAAAATCCCGTTCTAACATATCTTCGTTCCCCCCCCCCCTAAACTTTGTTCACGCATCTCGACTTTCCCGTGCATACTTTTTCTCTCAACTCACTTAAAACCCGCAAAGAAGCCAATCCTACATTATCTCCCTTTGCTGTTTTTAACTGAATACCCTACCCTCTTCTTTAAAAGCTAACTACAAACTCATATATGCTAATTTACTAAACCACAACTGATAACCCACTACATCTGCTTAACCCAAATCTAACACTTTATTTACCAACCGAAATATATAGAGTTTCCTCCCTTTTCTCAAAGCATCCCTTCACTCCTTTTATCTCCCTTCAACTAAGACAAATAGTCTATATCTACACCCATTCATATTTCTTAAACCATTTTTCTACACTCTTTCCCTTTATCAAAACCAAACCACCGTTCACAGTGTCTTCACTCCGAATGTCTGTCAATCGTTTCAAACATGCGTGTTTTGTGGGGTAATGCGACCTCATGCGAGGAAAAAATATGCGGGGTAATTATAATGATTTCCTCATGGACATTTCTGCGCGTTACTGCAGAGGTCCACCTGTGTGTTACCAGGGCCCGAAAGGGAAGCAAAGAATAGTAACACTGTACCCTACCATGCATGTCGTAAAAAGCGACTAAGGAGGATTGGGCATGGTTAGCCCATCCCGTAAAAAACGTTTTAAAAAAATAATTTCAACAAACATGGACAAGTCAAATACAGAATATAAATCAACTCAGCCGCCCAAGACAGAAGAAGGACCTCTGGAAAGGAGGCGCATGAAGCAACCTAGAGAAAGCCGAAAGGAGTCTGGGTTGCCGACTAACCTTTTTTGTCTAGGAAAATCTCCAGGATTGGCACCTGGAATGTTCGCACTCTATGTGAACAAAGGAAAACTGCACAGGTAGCAGCGGAAATGCCAAATTACAGGATTGATATTCTGGGTCTCTGCGAGACACTGTGGAAGGGCGTAGAGAGGAAGAGATTGATCACAGGAGAAATGGTGTTGTCCTCGGGACATGAGGAGG
The DNA here is from genome assembly GCA_024509875.1 of Oreohelix idahoensis. NCBI lineage: Eukaryota > Metazoa > Mollusca > Gastropoda > Stylommatophora > Oreohelicidae > Oreohelix > Oreohelix idahoensis. Next base: position 127,336 of record JAMPIV010008388.1, read on the forward strand.
AAAGAGTCCACCACAGTGAAGGGGTGGCTATAATGCTGTCAAGGGAAGCGCAGAAGGCACTTATAGAATGGGAAGCAATGGGACCCCGAATTATAACAGCAAGGTTTAGCTAAAAAGAAAGTAAATATAAACATCATCCAGTGTTAGGCATCAACAAATGATAAAGAAGAATCCGAGAAAGAAGAATCCGAGAAAGAAGACTTACAACAGACTACAAAATGTCTTGGACAAAAAGAAAAGAAAGGACATCACAATTTTTTTGGGGGACCTAAACGCGAAAATACGAACAGACAACACCGGCTTTGAAGAAATCATGGGAAAGCATGGATTAGGTATGATGAACGAGAATGGGGAACTATTAGCTAACTTCTGTGCTTCAAATCAACTAGCTATAGGGGGAAGCATATTTCCACATAAAATAATACACAAACCAACATGGATATCACCAGACCACAGAACTGAGAATCGGACTGATCACATGTGCATAAGTAAGAAGTTTAGTTCATCATTGCATGATGTAAAAGTATGTAGAGGAGCAGATGTGATCAGACCACCATCTTCTGTTGGCTAAAACAAAATTAAAACTCAAGAAATTTGCAACAGTACATAGTTATAGACAACAGTATAATGTGGGGTATCTAAGAAATCAGGAAATAAGAGAAAAATTTTCAATCACAGTATCCAACAAATACCAAGTACTCCAACAGCTGGAAGATGAAGCAGCTACGGAAGACCACTGGCAACAAGTAAAAAATATAGGGAACGAGACATATGAAGAAGTACTGAGAAAAAGAGAACATCAGCACAAAGCATGGATAATGTGGCCGTGAGTGCTGATGATGGTGTGTATAGTGGGTTCGTGTCGCAGCCCTAAACAGTAGGCTGTTGGATGATGATGTTAAGTTACTGCTGATGAGCACTTTGACGATTACAACAGCTTATGACAGACAGATGGTTGATGGTTTTAAATATCTGGTAAACATACTTCACGCCGACAGCGGTGAACGTGATAGGAAGTTTATTTACATAAGAAATTCAGCAACAGTTGTAATGAAATGTTCTGCCTAACCTTCCACTTGAGACTGGTAAATTTTGTACAGCAACATTTATGTCATGATGCAAATGATAAAACATCGTCCTTACTCATGCTCCTTATATTCTCTTAGGTACTGCCACGGCTTCTGTATTTGTGTACTGACTCTGGTAGTCAAGATGGTTATGGCTTGAGAACCACTGTTGTCATTTTAAAACTTCTGTCATATCAATTATCTCAGTACTCGTTGTTCTTACTTCTGCTATTGCTTGCTCTGTTGTACTTCTATCTTCTTAACATTCGAGTCTTAGTGTGATTACTTGGTGTATCTTTAGAAAAGACTGGTGTAACAGCCAGGGGTAATAATGTCTACCAAATGTCAATCGTTTCACACTTCTCAATGGCTAGCTGCTGCCTATTGTTCTTCCCATTATTCTAACTGTTTATCTAAATGTCGAGATTCGACATACCCGGTCGTCTGATCGTCTTGCGAAAGGTGTACATTTTCTTCAACATGGGAACACTGTCTCTCTTGTCCACCCTTGTTAGTATCTTTAACACTTGGGAGAGAACCCATATTTCTCATCTTACGCTTTACGCGTCTGGATCTGAACTGATTAAAACTAGCACCCCGATTGTCCATTACAATTACAGTATTTACGAAATTTTTAGATCAGACTTTGTCACGAACCGTTCACTTGCTTCTATAAAATCCCGTGCAAAACTTACTTTGTTCGCATTACCCGAAAAAAACCAAACTCACTTTACGTAATTATAAATTATCGCCTTTTGCTTCCAAATCAACAAGTCATAGTTTTATCGTCCTCTAACGCAAACTCCAAGCCCGCTAAATCAACTTATGCAAATTTATGAAACCGGTATTTCTAACACACGACTCCCTATTATTAACTAAAAACACGACTTTTTTTCAAGGGCCGCGATTAAGGAGTTATCACCTTTTACCTACAATTCAACAAGTCAACGTCCTATCTCCTCATCAGTTAAACCCAATAGTCTGTCACTTTCTGTATGCACATTTCCTACACCAGCTTTTCGACACTCGACCTTCCTATCACAATAACAACAGAAACCATTACCAAGATAGAAGACAGGAAAAATAAGAAAGCAGATTTAAACAGAAGAAAAACCAGAAGCTTCAAAGCCAAGGCTCATGAAGTGTACATAGAAGCAAACAAAGAAATAAGAAGAAACATCAAAAGAGACAAGAGGAAGTATATTGAAGAGTTGGCAAGGGAAGCAGAGGAAGCTGCAGCCAAAGGAAATATGAGGGACCTGTATAACAACACAAAGAAGCTATCAGGGAAATATAAGCAAGCAAATGGACTCATAAAAGATAAGAATCAAAAATTGCTTAGTATTATACAAGAACAAATGAAGAAATGGACAGAACATTTTGAGGGACTTCTCAATAGACCAGCTCCAACTAATCCCCCAGACATCCAGCCAGCAGAAGAGGAGCTACAAATCAGCTTTGAACGACCAAGTAGAGAAGAAATAAAGAAAGCCATAAAGCTTCTGAAAGATGGAAAAGCAGATGCTCTAGATGGAATTCCTGCAGAGACCATCAAAACAGATATTGATACCTCTACAGAGATGTTATACAAACTACTTGGCAAAGTCTGGGAGAGAGAGGAAATACCAGCAGAATGGAAGGAAGGTTATCTGGTCAAGTTTCCTCAGAAGGAAAATTTATGAGTGCACAAATTATAGAGGAATAATGTTACTATCAGTGCCAGGAAAAGTGTGAAGATCATTGGAATGCTGGAGAGTAACAGAGAAGGAAATGTCGAAACTGTCTTCCTTCCACACAAGCTGCCTAAGGAAAATTCTCCGAATTTTTTGGCCGAATACCATCAGCAACCAAGCACTGCTTATTCGGAGTAACCAGGAGGACATGCACACTATCATAGCTGGCAGACGCTGGAGTTGGGTTGGCTATATCATCAGAACGGACCCTGATAACATTACAAGAACGGCTATGCTATGGACCCCCCGAAGGAAAGCGAAAGAGAATAGCCGACCAAAAAAAAAACCTGGCTAAGAACTGTGGAAGCCGAGATGCAAAGAATGAACCAGAGTTAGGGCACTGTACGAAGGATGGCCGCCGACCGAACAAAGTGGAATCAATATGTTGCTGCCCTACAAGACGCCAATAGGCGTGATGGCCACTGACTACTTAGACGGTCGGCGGCTATGGATCAAAGAAGAGAAGAGAAGAAGATGAAGACCATTAACTTAATAAGGAAGACATATGAAGACATGACATGCAGAGTTCTTCATGAAGGACAACTTACATAACCGTTTAGGATTAGAACGGGAGTGAGGGATGCCGCTTGTCTCCATTTCTTTTCTTACTAGCAATAGATTGGGTTATGAAAACATCGACATCACACAACAGAAATGGAATACAGTGGAATCTGACTAAACAGCTTGATGATCTGAATTTTGCAGATGACTTGGCTCTTCTGTCCCATAACCATAATCAGTTGCAAGAGAAAATGAAAGTTCTCGATGAGAGGTCACAACAAATGGGCCTGAAAATACACAGGGAAAAGACAAAGATTATGAGAATAAATGCAAGAAATGATAACAATGTTGAACTTGAAGAAACACCACTAAAGGATGTAGAATCGTACACATATCTTGGCAGTAATATAGACAAAGTTAGAAGGACAGACAATGACATCAACATAAGAATACAAAAAGCAAGAGGAGCTTTCATTGCATTGGGAAAGATATGGAGAACAAGAGAAATCAAGTCTAACACGAAAAGAAGAATCTTCAACTCATATGTCAAGTCAGTCCTATTGTATGGCTCTAAGGCACGGGGAGCAACAAAAACAACAACCAAAAAGCTACAGACTTTTATAAACGGGTGCTTGCGTAGAATAGAAGGACTGAAATGGTATGACAAAGTCACAAATGTGGAATTGATGACAAGAACCAGACAAGTGCCAGTGGAACAAGAGTTGAGGAGAAGGCGCTTGCGTTGGATAGGACACACATTGAGGAGACCTATTGATAGAATTACAAGGTAGTCCTTGTTCTGGAATCTACAGGGAAAGAGATGCAGAGGTAGACTAAAAACACATGGAGAAGAGAACTGGATACAGAGGTGAAAATGATGAGGAAAACATGGAAAGAACTTGAGCAGATTGCACAGGACAGGAAGACTTGGCATGTATTTGCTGAACGCCTATGCTCCTCGGGGAGCTTAAAGGTATTGAAACTGCAGAGGTCATGTCTCCCAAATAAGGAATGAAAACATCCGATCTCTCTCGGCAATGTTTACAAATAACTTCATATTACTTTCATATAAAGTAATGTCTTTGTAACAAGGTGTATCGGAAACGATTATGTAATTCTTGTCTGTCCAGAAACGTGTCGCGCAGGCGAGTAATCTAACTACCCGTCGCTTGCGCAAACAAACTTTTTCGTTTACCCATCTGGTCGAGGAAGGCACATCAGCCTTATCAGCGATTAAACAAATTCGCTGGGCGATTTTAGTGCTAATCCGTAGCCTGATGTCGGGCACACAAAAATTTTCCAACATCATTGTCGGTTAATATTATCTCCTTCGTCTCATTTTCCAGCAGGGACGAACGGGTAAACAAATAGACATGACGACTTATCACTGAGAGGATTGTAAGCTGATTTGAAAGTATTAAATATCTGCTTGATAGAATGAAAAGAAAAGGCCCGACCACGGAAATGCAAGTAATTTAGCACACACACAAAATATAACTGATTACTGCCGTAGAGGGAAAGAGATCGACGCAATAATTATGTGACAGTCCTTTGTCCAAGTAGACATGCGCTATTTCCTGAATAGTTTATCAAGGAAAGACCTTGAGCTGATAGAAGGGAACCGGGAGACTTGGCATGAGTTTGTTGAAGGCCTTTGCTCCTTGGGGAGCTGAAGGTGATGAATGATGAATAGTAATCATAATCTTAATGCAGTCCTGATTTTCTTTGTTAACAGTCTAAACAGCAGGCCTTTTCCCCCATCCCACCTTACGCCTTCACCTCCACCCCATTCCACTCATCGCTTTGGTAGACAATATCACAGTTTTGCTACAAGTTAGACTTTCTAGTACGACTCAGCAGTATCTCTCTCTGTAAGTCCAAAACCTTATAGTAAAAACTTTCGCCCTTCAACGCTTTTGAATTCGGAGTCCAAGAAAACTGTTACAATGTATAGTACCTTGCTGATAATTTTTTGTTTGTTTTTGTTTTGTTTTGTTTCTAAGCATTCTACATTCCTAACTAAAACGCTCTCGAGCCCACGTGGGTACCAATCATGCGTACAAGAAACAGACCAGGATTCCTTGTCTTGCTGGAAACGCGACAGGAGTGAAAATTGAAGGAAGAAAACGTAAAGAATTTACCGTAGCTGGTTGAGTACCAGGAACTAGACCGTACCGTACAGATAATAACAGTCTAACACCTACATTTTCCCGCTAAAATTGTCAGCTTCTGTGTCTACTCTCATCGAGAAAGAAAAATACAAGGCGACGGAGTGGAAATTTTGAGAACTTTCATTGTCAGCGTTACATTTTTCCTGGTAAATGAGAAAAAGTCTGGTACCAGTCAGTGGCGTGCTAAAGGGGGTGGGGGAGGCGAAAGGGAGCTGCCCGAAACGGGCGATAGCAAGGAAGGGGGAAGGTACCATCGGATCCGCTCTGGGTGCCAAATATTTTGAGTACGCTCTTGATGTCAGGTACCCGTGGTGTCGGCCATTACGAAGAAAATATAGTTTGTTAAACACTGTAGCCGAACACAAAAATGTAATAATAATAATAGCCCCTTCAGTCATAACTGACTTTGGAAATGTGCTCCTGAGGTGACAGCCCTCAGCTGCTTATTTTCCTGGTGTTCCTTTCGATGTTTTCTCCTCTCTTCTGCTTGTTGTGTGAGCTTCTTTTCGCCCAAACTGAGGTGGCGCCGCAGATAGCATTGCCACTTGGTGGGATCCGCAGCTTCATCCTCCCAGGTTGCTGGATTTATGTCCTGCCCCCTCATGTCTCTCTTGCACACATCTTTGAATCTCAGCTGCGGTCGCCCAACTGTTCTTTTGCCATCTGCCAGTTGTCCGTAGAAGATATCTTACGGGATGCGACCATCTTCCATGCGGTGGACATGGTCAAGCCAGCGTAGTCTGCGCTGTCTAAACAGTGTTTACATACTTTGAAGGCCAGCACGTGACAACACCTCGACATTTATCTTTCCACGAAATGCCGAGGATGTGGCGTAGACACCGTAGATGGAAGGTATTGAGTCTCTTTCTTACTTAGCATAGGTTGTCCATGTCTCGCTACCATATAGAAGTGTGCCGGTGACGCAGCCGTTATATACCGCAGCTTTGGTCTTCATTGTGAGTTTGGAGTATCCCCAAACACGCGATGTAAGGAGGGAAAAGGTAGCTGCAGCTTTGCCAATGCGGCTGTCAATTTCTGTGTCCAAACTCTCTCTGGACGCTGGACAAAAATGTAGATGTCGTAAATAACAGCCATTGTAATGAAATAGTAGGTTGTTTTAAATTATAATTTAGATCAATCCCTAAGAGGCACGGCAAATAAACTCAGATTAGTAAGAGCAGTGTCAGCATGTCAGACAGGGTGTAGAACCCACTTCTCTCTGATGTGAATTCTCTGGTTTAAGACAAGATGTTCATTGCACTTATTGCTCCTTATGGAGCACGGAGCCATCACAACAGCTGGGACCCTCACTAAAGTTTTACGTTCACTTGCAGCGATGGTCTCTGTAGAAATTTGTATTAGGGGATGCTTTTCTTACGATAAGTCAGAGGTGCCAATAGTACTATTCTTTCTTTACCTCCTCGGAATGCATTGGGAACTACACACGACAAGATCAGATGTTCATTGTCCCGTGTAGGTCTAAGGATATATGCAGGAACTACACACGACAAGATCAGATGTTCATTGTCCCGTGTAGTTCTAAGGATATATGCAGGAACTACACACGACAAGATCAGATGTTCATTGTCCCGTGTAGGTCTAAGGATATATGCAGGAACTACACACGACAAGACCAGATGTTCATTTTCCCGTGTAGGTCTAAGGATATCTGCAGGAACTACACACGACAAGACTAGATGTTCATTTTCCCGTGTAGGTCTAAGGATATCTGCAGGAACTACACACAACAAGACCAGATGTTCATTTTCCCGTGTAGGTCTAAGGATATCTGCAGGAACTACACACAATAAGACCAGATGTTCATTTTCCCGTGTAAGTCTAAGGATCTCTGCAGGAACTACACACGACAAGATCAGATGTTCACTGCCCCATGTAGATCTAAGGATCTCTGCAGGAACTACACACGACAAGACCAGATGTTCACTGCCCCATGTAGATCTAAGGATCTCTGCAGAGGCAAAGAATGGTACTACTGCTACCTCAGGATTGTTGCAACAAGAGATTAACATGAGTTTGTACATAGGACTAGCAACCTTATCAAGTAAATCAGAAACTCTTAAAAGGACCACTAGTGTTTATCAGCTAGCATGATAAAGCTATGATAAGGGTTAAGTCTGTTAAAGAACTACTACAACGCCATTAGAACAGCAGAGATCCCATCGATAGGAATTGCTGGAGATGACCTGCTATTAAGGAATCACCCGGCGATACGTTTCTTTCTTTCCTTCTTTCTTTCTTTTTCTTTCTTTCTTTATTTCTTTCTTTCTCTCTTCTTCTTCTTTGTTCGACCCTATTTAGCTTCTTAAAAGCATTGCTTTATCACTCTTGCTGGCCATATTGCAGAAACCCGTCCACTTTATAGTTACTTTTCTATTTACCAAGCTGGAAAAACAGCAATAACATTTATCCACTCTTTCTTTGGCACACATGGAATCAATATGTCAATGTATACTGTATACATTTCCCCAGTTCGTTTGACGGTCGTTTGTTATTTTCTTTATTGGGATTTTAATTCCGCTTCATATTTACAAACAATGCCACGCAGTCCAGTGAGATGAATGCCGGCCTATCTGAGACCGGAAATAGTAATAATAATATTATGTTAACTATAAACGTTCATGTATATTTTATTGGTTCGTGTATACAAGCCACGTGCAGTTCCCAGGGGTCTCACAGTAGACAGTTGAAAAGCTGGGTCTCAGTTTCTATGACTCCCTCAGGCCTATTCTAAAAGGCCATGTCCGCCGCATAGAAGATGGTCGTATCTCTAAAGACCTCTTCTACGGACAACTGGCAGATGGCAAAAGAACAAATGGGCAACCGCAGCTAAGGTTCAAAGTTGTGTACAAGAGAGACATGAAGGCACAGGACATAAATCCAGTAACCTGAGAGGATGAAGCTATCGATCGCACCAAGTGGCGATGCTCTCTACGGCGCCAATTCAGATTGGGCGAATTGAAGCTCCCACAACAGGCAGAAGAGAAAAGAACATGCCGAAAGGAACACCAGAAAAAAAACAGCTGAGGGGTGTCACCTCAGGGGCGCATTCCAATAGTCAGTTATAACTGTCACCTCAGGGGCGCATTCCCATTGTCAGTTATGACTGTCATCTCAGGGGCGCATTCCCATTGTCAGTTATGACTGAAGGGGCTGCTACTTTCATAAAAGGTGACTTATAAGAGGTTCAGCATGAAGCTGGCATCCTCATCACGTAAAACAAAGTGCTACAGAAACCATATATTCATCATCATCATTACCCTTCAGCTCAAGGTCATGCCCATGTCTTCATCATCCCGTTCACGTGTCTCTAGTTCTGTTCTTAGTGTGTTCCTTGGTCTTCTACCTCTCTTGACCCTGTCGATTCCAGAACAAGGACTATCTGGTATTGCTATCAACTGGTTTCCTCAATGTGTGTCCTATCAACTGGTTTCCTCAATGTGACGTCCTATCAACTGGTTTCCTCAATGTGTGTCCTATCAACTGGTTTCCTCAATGTGTGTCCTATCAACTGGTTTCCTCAATGTGTGTCCTATCAACTGGTTTCCTCAATGTGTGTCCTATCAACTGGTTTCCTCAATGTGTGTCCTATCAACTGGTTTCCTTAATGTGTGTCCTATCCATTTCCAGAGCCTTCTCCAAGAGCAAGTAAATAATTTGATGCCGGCTTCCTGCAAGTGGAACAACTGCATTGGTAGCTCCATCCTCCATAGCGAGTTAAGAATAGGAAATAATGATGATAATAATATTGATACACATCCAACATCTGTCTTTCTTGCATCTTTTTCTCCTTATCTTCTACCTCATCTAACTTTACATGCTTTTATTGTGTGACGAGAGTTTCCTGCAAGGTCACATTTGTAACATTAAGATCATTATAGGCGAGACTGGCGCAATAATGACAATTGACAAACATAGGGGAGTGAAATGTTAGAGACTACACTATTACTTCGTTTCAGGTTTATGAAGTGTGGTCACCAGTTCTCTTCCTTGCTGCCTGTGCTTTCCGTAACATAGAGAGTCAGACGCACAATTTTAAAGATTGGTAGACTGGATTGTGACACGAGCTGGTTTCGAACCCGATCACTTCGCTTCGAGAGTAAAAAAAAATAATGAAAAGAACATTTCTCACTGACAGCAGCAACTGATATGGGACTATCTTTACACTATAAAGTTTTATTAAAAACGCATTTTTTGCACCAACGCCTGCCTCGCTAAATATTAATGTTGTCATATATATATATATATATATATATATATATATATATATATATATATATATATATATATATATATATATATATATATATATATATATATATATATATATATACAGTACTTTGCAAAAAAATAGCAATCATATTGCTCAGCTAAATAAGCTGAAATCTAATTAAATATGTATGTTCTGCCCCAAATTTGCACTCCACTGAAGTGAGCAAACACTACCAAAAGTAAAAAAAAATTAGCGTAGAGTAACGTCCCTTGATAATAGAGCAGACGACAATTTCTAATGCTAGTGGCAGAAAATGGATACAAAGTCAAAGTGTATGTTAATTTCACAGCTTTGGAATGAAGGAAATCAAACATGTTCCAACATTTCTAAAACCTTGAACATTCATGAGCGGACTGTCTACAGAGTTGTCAGTAAATTAAAAGCTGGTAATGGAATCGAGCGAAAAGAAAGTAGTGGTAGGTCAAGAATTTTGGACACAATGGACCATCGGCGTCTCGCCCAAATCGTTCGGGCTGGGCCAATGAAGAGTGTAGAGCACATACGGCAGCGCATGATCGAGTTGGGAAGCCCAGAGGTATCTAATGCTACTGTCAACCGGGAGCTACACAGGATGAATTACACAAAAAGCGGGTAATTTCGTCATCATTGCTCACAGAGACTCACAAACAGATGCGCTTGAATTGGTGCCACGAATACCAAAATTTGTCATGGGACAATGTGATTTTTTCAGATGAATGTTCTATTTAGCCTTATCCTGCTCAAAATAAATATTTGGACGAAAAGACTCTGTAACGCCTGTGTACCAGCGACCGAAACATACCCTGAAAATTCCATCTTTGGGGAGGGGTGTCCGCACGAGGTGCACCACCAATGCGTGTTTTCACAGGAATTCTCACGAAAGAAAGGTACATCGACATACTAGAGGGACACCTTCTGCCATTTATGCAGGTCATGTACCCCGATGGGTGCACATTTCAACATGACAATGACCCAAAGCATACAGCTCATACCACCAAAGCATGGCTGCAAGAGAAGAATGTGATAGTGCTGAAGTGGCCCAGCAACAGTCCCGACCTAAACCCAATTGAAAACGTTTGGGCACTACTCAAGAATCATTTAAAAAAGAGTGGACTCAGAGACGTTGAACAATTGAAGAAGGAAGGTACTGAAAAATACTGGGACAGTCTGACTCACAATTACCTACAAACAATTGTGGGAAGTATGCTCTCCGCATCCAGGCTTGCCTTGCTGGAGAAGGCAACATTATATTGTACTGAAACCAACTTGTTAATAGATAGGGGAGAGGTTTACCAATCTTCCTCTGGACATACAGTTTTTATTATATTATTTTGCTTCTATGAGTGTGCTGCGTTTGCGAAAAAATGACTGCCATTTTTTTTGCAAAGTACTATTATATATATATATATATATATATATATATATATATATATATATATATATATATATATATATATATATATATATATATATATATATATATATAGGTATATATATATATATATATATTATAATATACGGGGGTTAATATATATATATTATGTATATGTATATATGGGTATTATATGTATGTATGATTGTGTGTGTTGGGGGGTGTGTGAGGTGTTTGTTGTTTTGTGTGTGGGGTGTTGTGTGGTGTGTATTGTGTGTGTTTTTTGTGTTTTGTTTGTGTTGTGTATGTGTGGGTGTAAAGAGGTGGTGTTGTGTGTGTGTGTGTGTTTTTGTTTGTTTGTTTGTATTATGTATTTATGTGATGTATGTATTTATGTATGTATGTACTTGTTTGGTTGTTTTATGGGTATTTATATGTTATTTTTTTTTTGGGGGTTTTGTTTTATATATTAATGTGTAATATATATTGTGTGTATATATATATGTTAGGGTATAATTATATATTTATATATATATATATATATATATAGTATATATATATTATAATATATATATATATATATATATATATAAAATATAAATATATATATATATATATATATATATATATATATATATATATATATATATATATATATTATATATATATATATATATATATATATATATACATACACATTTTTGGCATGTTAGCATTGTTGGCATGTTAACGTTCTAACACAATGTACAAGGGCGTAGGTCATGAGTGAGCTGTCACTCAACGTGTCAGCGCTTTATGCCAGGCTTGCGATATCTGTCTTCAAGTCGCAGAGTTTCTACGCCAGGTGGAAGCTGCTCAGATTGACAGAGAGGTTAAGAGGGAATCTCTGAGAATACTGGAACTGCGTCTAAGTATTTTCTTTTCATTTTTCTAAATCACACATATTACTCACACATTAAATAACTCACACATTGGCACTGCTTAATCACATTCATTGACACTCATTAAATAACTCACGTAGTTATTCATTCAGTCACACTCAGTGAAGTACTCACGCGTTCATTTACTCCCTCATACTCAGTCAACCTCATTCAATCTGTACATGCACATTCCCTCATCTACATTCCTCCAATCCCTGACTTATTCATTTACTCGTTACAACTAATTTAATAAAACACTTTCGCATTTACCCACTCATTCACAATCATTAACTCACGTCATCGGCACACTCATTCATTTGGTACTCACGGTATCTCTTCATGCATTCACTTTTTTCCTCACTTTCAATTTACAAAGTTAGAAAAAACCTACCCATCACAAAATATTTATAGAATGTATGATTCCTGTATACATTTTGGGATCCTCGCCGGTGCTACGGAGTTCGTGCACTGTGCTGAGATCCTCCTTGTGTGATCTCAGGAAGGAGATCGGAGCACTGATGGAGTTGTCCGTGTGCAATGAAGATGGTACTTAAAACCATAACCAAAAACAACCCTCACTTATTCAGTTATATTATAATATCTGTGCAGACTATAGTCTTCTCTCGCTTATTTTTTCAGTCATACATTTACAAACATTTGTTGTACTTCCATAAAACGGCATAGCTAATTTACCGTTTATTTTTACCCGTACTATTCATTTTCCCTCTTTCATTAAGTCATGTCACAAATTTATTTCCACCCGTTCTATTCATTGTCCCTCTTTCATTAAGTCATGTCACCCATTTATTTCCACCCATAGTCTTCATTTTTCCTCTCTCATTAAATCTTCTCACCCATTTATTGCCTCCCGTACTATTCATTTTTCCTCTTTCATTAAGTAATGTCACCTATTTATTTCCACCCGTGTTATTCATTTTCCCCCTTTCATTATGTCATGTTACCCATTTATTTCGACCCGTACTATTCATTTTTCCTCTTTCCCTAAGTCATGTCACCCATTTATTTCCACCCGTACAATTCATTTTTCCCCTTTCATTAAATCTTGTCACCCATTGTCACGGATTACCTCTCCTTAGCTCTGCAGTAGTTGTCCAACAGTGTCCACAACTTCAAGAGTAACTAATTTGGGTCTTCAAATGTGTCTACCTTCGCACAAGATTACTCTTGGCAGAGAAGTAGGTAGACGGATAATGATGCTTCTACCTCAATGGAGTTTTCACAAGATATTCAGAAAAGCGAGAACAATACTGAATGTTTCTTAGCAATGTTAACTCTAGTATCTGCCGTCAACTTTTGTGAAGGATTGGGTTATCTTATAATTCGATAGCTCGTTAAGCCCCCGGTTGGTTTAATTCAGCGAGATAAATTATTATTATTGTTATTATTGTTACTATTGTTATTATTATTATTATTGTTAGTGGCTCTTCAAGTGTAGATAGAACTATGTATATTAAAATCAGGACTAACACATGTGCCTTACGCTCTGTAATCATTAACTCGACTATGGATTTATCAAAATCAACTTATACAAAATGTAATGATTAATCGTGTTTGGAACGAATGTAAATAAATATAAACTAGTAATTCTTAGAGATATTACTTTCTGCTGGTACCACCAATAACTATGATTAAGAATAGAAACGAAACGCTCTTCTGTGTATTGCGTTTCCCGGCACATACTTGTGTGTCTCCTTTCTTCTACTCTACCATCCCATTTATCTCAGAATTTACCCTCGATGAGAATTAAATTTAATCCCTCGGGATAAAACTTTCTTTTACATTTAAATTGAATAGCTTTAGCTTCACAATACATTTAAATGAAACGGTTAATAGCTCATAGAATATGTTTACATTTACATTTCCACTGATTGAAAAGTGTTCACAATATAAATTGAATATGTTGTCATTAATGTTTACACTGATTAGAAAAGTTTGAAACTTCCATTAATTTTAAAGTGCATATGTTAACATCGACATTTACACTGGTTTGAAACTGTAAGTATTATAATTAAAATGTACATCATTTCTTTCATCTTTCCCTCCCTGCTCCGTATGGAACCTGGGACTACTTTATGCTTTTAGTTTTCTTTACGAAACTAGCAATAAAGCAATCACCAGCCCTTGGCAGTGGTGGTTCATGAAATCATCATTCTACACGCTGAGGTTTCCAGCCTCAAATAACAAGAACATCCACTAGTGATTTTCACATTTTAAAATTCACATGGCCATATACCTATATATGTTAGTTCACATGTTAGTAATAAAATATAGAATGTAAAATCACAACGTACGCCAATCTTGTCTCACAGACATTTTGCTCAGATGAATAAAAGGCACTGGCAGATGCCTTATTACATACACGTTTACTTGGGGTCGTTCAAGTTCAATCTTGTTATCATTTCTTGCATTTATTCTCAAAATCTGTGTCTTATCCCTGTGTATTTTCAGGCCCACTTGTTGTGACCTCTCATCGAGAATTTTCATGTTCTCTTGCATCTGATTATGGTTATGGGACAAAAGAGCCAAGTCATCTGCAAAATCCAGATCATCAAGCTGTTTAGTTATATTCCACCGGATTCCATTTCTGTTGAATAGGGATGTAGAATCGTACACATAGCTTGGGAGTAATATAGACAAAGTTGAAGGGACAGACAATGATATCAAAATAAGAATACTGTTGAGGATTGCTGCACGGTTTGCAAGCATTTTGGTTTTTTCTTGATTTGAAGGGTAGCACCCTGCAACACCTCACTTGTTAGACTTCAAAGGGTACGCGTAAAGCGTTGGACGACGCATGAAGCCTAGTAAAAAGCACAAACTTATTGTAGCCTTCGGGCATATGGCAGTGTTTTAGAATTATGTGGAAGAGCCACTAGCCAATGTGTATAACCGTCGATGTGTGGGCTTTTAAAGCTGATATAATAATATGTGTATAAGGACCGGTGAGTCCATAATTGTGTAAAGCGTTGGGGATAAAACGCAAAGATTTATATACGCAATATAAGGGAATTACCAGAAATGGTTAGGTTCATGGGAGCATCAGGCGACCTATTACTCTTAAGGGTTTTACAGGCAGCGTGGTACAACAAGACCATACCAAAGGATTGGGAGATTGCCATCGTAACACCAATTTTCAAAAAGGGTGACAATCGACAGTGTGGAAACCATAGAGGCATATCCCTTCTCAGTGTCCCTGGTAAAATCTACTCTAGAATCCTAGAGCAGAGACTCCGACGCCTAGCTGAGCCACAATTAGATGAGGTCCAGTGCGGATTCCGAGCAAACCGAAGTACTCAAGACCTAATCTTCACACTCAGACAGCTGAGTGAAAAGGCCCTTGAGTATAAGAGTGAGATGCATCTTTGTTTCATAGATCTGGAAAAGGCGTTTGACAGGGTCCCCCTGGAGCAAACTTTGGGACTGTTTGGCAAGGAAGAATATTCCAGCACCTCTGATTCATGCTATACAGAGCTTCTACAAGTCTTGCAGAAATTATGTGAGGACAGCAAACCATAAGTCGAAGAGTTCAGGACCACCACTGGTGTAAGACAAGGTGATATCCTATCACCTTACCTCTTCATACTCCTTATGGACGATGTCATCAAGGCATGTAAGGAGAGAACAAGAAAGTATTCAGTGGGGTACTGGAAGATGAGACATGTCTATATTTCGGAGCAGGCATTTGCTGATGATGTTGCCCTGATTGCTAAATCAGAGGCACATCTCCAATCCAACCTGCAAGTCTGGAAGGAAGAGCTGGAGAAGAGAGGGATGGTCATAAGCAGCTCTAAAACAAAATCCATGGTGATATCACGAGAAGAAAGAAAACATCAGATTAAGCTGGGAGAACAGGTCCTGGAGCAGGTCGACCACTTTAAATACCTCGGAGCTATTATAGACCGAAAGGGAGGCATCAAAGAAGAGTTGGCCCTCGAAAAAGCAGCGGCTGGGGGAGACTTTTTCAGGCCATAAATCGAGGATTCCTCAGCAAGAGAGAGGTTGGTAAGAAAACGAAGATGGCTGTATACCGCTCCACCAATGTCCCAGTCTTGACATATGGATGCGAGTCATGGGCAATGACTACAACCCATAAAAGCCAGATCCAAACCTCATAAATGAGGTATCTGATGAAGGTGGTTGAAGTAACACGAAAAGACATGGTACGCAATCAGACGATACGTCAAGGCGTTAAATCCTACCCCCTGCAGACCCAAGTAGAACAGTCCCAATTAAGATGGTTTGGCCATGTCTGCAGAATGGGAGAAGATCTGATACCACGACAAGCATGGGAAACAAAGAGCCAAGGATCCAGACCCCGAGGACGACCCAGAGTCCGCTGGGAGGACAACATTAGACAATCTTTGAAGGATCGAGGACTAGAATGGAACCAGGCCAGGAGGAAGACAGCCGATAGGATAGTCTGGCGCTCTCTCTTCCAAACCTCTACACCTCACGGTAGAAGGGGAACGACTAAGTAAGTAAGTAATATAAGGGAATTAAAGTTAGTTGCTTATCCTTTACAGGACGTGGCAATCAACTCCAGCTTTTATTGGCTGTTTGTGATTTTTCTAGGCAATTTTTTCATTCAGTAGTTTGCCATTGCTTCTGAACGGTACGGCGCTTATACCATTGTTAAAAATCCACACAAAGCGATCTGCTACCAAACCGCCTGCAGCAGGTTTCGAACCTGGTATATCTGGATTATGAAACTGCGTTCATATCCATTAGGCCACAGACGCCGACTGTAAGGTAATTACGAACGCGAATGTATAACGCTAATGAAAGCCTGGCTAGTGATGCCAAACTGAGAATATTATACAGACAAAGTTCTGACGTGAATGTTTGTCACGTAGACATTTATGATCTATAAATTTTCTACATCCTCTTCTTTCCTTCCACCCGTGTCCTCTATTTTTATTATCTCTCTTTACCTTTTTCCTATATTTTCGCATTCGTTTGTTGCGAAAAATATATTTCTTTCCCATCATCGTTTTTCTTTCTCATACAAAACGAGAAACTTGATTAGTAGATGTCAGTCTCTGCGGGTCGAACGATAGCTGTGAATATACGGTTCTCGCCAGACAGAACGTCTGCAGTTTCCCCGGTCAGAGCGCTGCCCGACCAGATTTCTGGGCCTGGGGTGTGAGAATTCGCTCCGTCGGACATGGCAGGCAGACGGATTGTCTACCTTTTGCAGCAACTCCGTGAGTTTTCGTCGGGATAGTCCGGCGAAGTGTGGAATTGCGCTCCGCACTGCAGACGGGGTGTCTGAGAGTTGCAACTGACACGCGCCCTCTCGGTCAGAACGTGGCAGTTTATGACAGTTACGTAAGTGTTGGGAGTAGGGGAGATAATTTCGCTTGGCGAAATAAGTTGGGGCCCTTTGTCTAATTTTAAGATATTGGCCCGAGTTTGAAACTAACTTCACTCATTCTCCATTTCACAGTAGACGTGGTCACTTCGTTCTAGACCACTAAACTTATAAGTGATGTCTCTCAGTTTCGTTGTGATACGTAGTTTTGTGTGAGTGAATACTGGGGTGACCCAGAACTTGCCGGCGTTTAGTAGTAAAGAGACATACTTGTGAGAAGAATAGACATTTCCTATCTTTAACCACGTGGGTTGTTTCAAGTAACACTGGTCTGACAGTGCATGTGCCATCAGAGATAGACAGTAATATCAATCCCACTAACGGTTTTCTAAAGACTAAATGTTTATACTGGGCCTTTGAGCCAGACTTTATTTCTTCACAATAAACTCAAATATACATGCTGCCTGGCGGCGAGAATAATTACAAGAAATAACATTAATATTTCCGACAAGTATTGAAAGAGTGTATAGTGAACCAAGACTATCTGTTAAAAGAAGTTGTCCACTGGTCAGCTTTTCCCAAATGAAGGAAACCCTCGTGTTTTGACTCTGTGTGCCAGTTCAAACTTGCTTACCCTAACTGATCTAAGTGACATGAACAGTAATCTAAAAAACATAACTGGTGAAGTGAATGCTCCCCGAAAAACAGTGGAAGAAACCTGTAATTGTAGAGCTGTGATTTGCTTTATCCAAAGAATACAGATTCACTGTAGAGAAGTGTCCTACGGTTGCGCCAGACGGTGAACAACATCAAGTTTTTTTAGGTATGCATGTGTGCCAGGGTACCCTGATGAAAGAACCGAGTGAAAGTGGACTGAGTGAGTTTTTTTTTGATAACTATTGATTCACCCACTTTATAATCTCCTTACGGAATATTGGCTGCTTGATTAAATTGTTCCTTTTGAAGGACAATATTAGACCCTAATCATATGTATTTATGACTCTTTGGGCCATCATCTGTCTCATAACGGGGCTGTAGGCTAAACCTAGAGTTAATATCATAACGGGGCTATCATCCTTGTAGCATTCTCTTGATATTTTATGACTATTTGTATATGTTTTGATGTAAATTCTATGTGTTGTGAAGAAATTTTAAATGATAATTAAAATTTCCCTTGGAATTAATCAGCGTGGTGGTCAGCTCGTTCTAGAATATTTATATAAGTATTGTTATAGATTTCCCACGTCTGTTTGTTTAACTGTCGTCACGTGTATGTGCGTGCCCGTGAGTAGATAGAAATATAGGTAAAATATATATATGTGTTTAGACTGTCTGACGCTGTACAGCTGTCGTAGAAGATAGGTGAGAGAGAGAAGAATTTTTTTCGCTTTCAGAGACAGCGTCTATATCACATTCTATCATCTCACTCGTGGAATCTATTCCTTTTACTAACTCTCACTGTGTCTATCACCTATTCTAATCTATTCAGAAGGGACCAGCCCAAGTCTTAATTCTCCTATCAAAAATCATTATGACGGTTTAAAAATGAACGCACAATGTCTTGTGCATGATAAACTACAAATCTGTGATGTATCAAGTTTCTTTCAATATGGAAAATATGTTAATTGAGAAACTCATGCTATGTTGTTATTGGAGCTATTAAAATATATGTGAAGTCGTCCACACGAGACTTATTCGATGACGAAGTTTATAAAGTTATAGTTCAGACTGTTGTGTTGATTTGACCGTTAACATTCAACGTGTTGGTCAATATGTAAAACTCTGCCATACTAATGAGAATTCAAAGCAATAATAGAACACAACGAAATATTAAATAAGAAATGAAGTTTATTGACTGAACGCTCACACTAATATGCATGAAACTCAAATTGAACCCACTGTTGCAGCAGAATATAATAGTCAGCGAAAGACAGAAGAAGAACACTATATCATACGAATTTAGCCCATAAAAGAAAGTCTGCAACAAATACAAAAAGCAAGAGGCGCTTTCATTGCATTGGGAAATATATGGAGAACAAGAGAAATCAAGTCCAACACGAAAATAAGAATCTTCAACTCAAATGTCAAGTCAGTCCTATTGTATGGCTCTGAGACATGGAGAGCAACAAAAACAACAACTAAAAAGCTACAGACTTTTATAAACGGGTTCTTCCGTAGAATAGAAGGACTGAAATGGTATGACAAAGTCACAAATGTGGAATTGATGACAAGAACCAGACAAGTGCCAGTGGAACAACAGCTGAGAAAAAGACGCTGGCGATGGATAGGACACACATTGAGGAAACCTGTTGATAGCATTACAATGCATTTCTTGTTCTGGAATTCACAGGGAAAGAGAGACAGAGGTAGACCGAAAAACACATGGAGAAGAGAGCTTGATACAGATGTGAATAAGATGAGAAAAACATGGAAAGAACTTGAGCGGATAGCACGGGAAGGAAGATTTGGCATGTGTTTGTTGAAGGCCTATGCTCCTCGGGGAGCTAAAAGGTATTGATTGATTGATTGACTTGGGGTCATTAATTTGAGCTTTAATTCCCTTTCTGACTCCGTGTGTTTCAGTTTCCTCACATATTCCGGTTTTCCTTATTTGAAATGTTAGAGATTTCCTGGGCTGAATTGTACGTCTTATGAATACTCCAATAAAAGGTGTCCGGTTTGATAAATGGAAATTCTGAAGTCTAACTACTGGCAAGTCTGGTGTCTTTGGCAAGCGTGAATCTCACAGTGAAATAACACTGAAACGTGTCAGGTTATATATTCACTGTCCTCCCCCGCTCTGTTTGTTATGGAGGCTAAGAAAAAGCTCCAATCATTTCAAACATGCGGGTTGGGGGAAATTCAGAATATTTCCGACATGGAAAAATTTTGAACGTAATGTAGAGGTTATCCCTTACATATATGGTATGAAAACATCTGATTGCCGGGCAGATGAACTCACAGACACATCTGTAAACTGTGTTTTAGATGTAACAAATTATTACTTTATCAGAAAGTAATCTATTCGCAGACGGGAAATCTCGTTGACATCTCGTTGTCTGTCCCGTACTCTGACCTTTATCAGCGATTAGCAAATACGCTGGCATTTTTGTGGGGCTAATCCGCCAATCTCTGGTCGGCCAAAATCTCGAGTTAATCAAGTCCAAATCCCGGTCGACGAAAAATCCTCAAATGCCGTCGCTCAGGTTTGATCCTGAATCACCCGGTCGCCAGAGCGGTGTTGTAACCACTACGCTAGCGCGGCTCCAACTCTGACCTTTATCAGCGATTAGCAAATACGCTGGCATTTTCGTGGGGCTAATCTGTCGAGGCCAAAATTTGATACAAAGGAATTTTACAATCTGCTTGTCTTTAATATTATTTCTGCCACTCCTTGCAAAGCTTAGCGAAGGGACGGGACACAAACAAACGTAATAACGTATCCCTGAGAGGAGTGTAAGAAGGAAAATACATAATATTTGCTACACATAGCAGAGAAAGAAAGAAAGAAAGTGCGACAATTGAAAACACACAATACAAATCAGTACAAAAATGTAACTGATAATGCCGTAGTGAAACAGAGATCGAGAGGGGTCGCCCTATTCTGTCACACACCTGAAGTCCATGTAGGATCGTTGCGTTTTTTGTGACTTAATCAATCCCTCAGGGATTGACCGTCGAATGGAAGTGAATTGAAGTGTGAAAGTTATGTAAACTTTGACCTTCGGATGATTTTTCTGTGTTGACAGATATGGGCCAAGTTGTTTTCAAAACAACTGTAGGAGTTCGTCAGGGATGTATCCTGTCCCCAGTGCTCTTTAATATATATCTAGAACATATTATGCAGGAGGCTCTCTACGATTACAAAACAACCATATCGATTGGAGGCCGACCTCTTTGCAATCTACGTTTTGCTGATGATATCGATCTTATAGCTGGAACAGAATCAGAAATTCAAGACCTTACCTCTAGACTGGTAAAAGTAACAAGAACATATGGGATGGAAATTAATACAGAAAAAGCAAGATATGGGGAATAACCATAAGAAACATGTTCCGACCAACATTACGTTAAATGGGCAAACGTTAGAAGAAGTGAACACCTTTAAATATCTGGGGTCCACTATATATAGTGATGGAAGATCAAGTAAAGAAATCAAGACAAGACTTGAGATGGCCTCAGCTACCATGACAAGGCTGAATGTGATCTGGAAAAGTAACATCAGTTTTCCTGTGAAGATCAAATTATACAAATCACTTGTATTATCTATTCTCTTGTATGGGTGTGAGGGCTGGACACTCACTGCAGATACGGAGCGAAGGATTCAGGCTTTCCAGTATAAATGTTATAGAAGAATTTTGCGCATTTGCTATAAAGAGCACAAAACAAATGTCTATGTTAAAGAGAAAATAAACACGTATGCAGGCCACAAAGAACCACTTTTGTCAGTAGTGAAACGTCGAAAGCTTGCCTGGTTTGGGCATGTAACTCGTCATGACTCCCTTTCGAAAACGATCCTCCGGGGAACAGTCGAAGGTAAACGGAGAAGAGGAAGGCAAAGAAAATCCTGGGCTGAAAACATCAAAGAATGGGCAGGGCACGGTTTTTCCACACTTGTACGCATTGCTGAGGATAGAGAGCAGTGGAGGACCCTGTCTGCTGATGCTTCCACCATGGCACCCCTACGACTCATGATGGGTTACGGGTTGAGATGATGATGAGGGCAGGAGAGAGAGAGAAATATCAAAATTTCGTCCACACAGTAAAGGTAATGCAATACTGCCGGAGTGGACATGACAGCGCACAAACCGTTTTGTGACACCCATTTATTTCCACCCGTAGTATTAATTGTTCCTCTTTCATTAAGTCATGTCACCCATTTATTTACACCCGTACTATTCATTGTTCCTCTTTCATTAAGTTATGTCACCCCTTTATTTCCACCCATACTATTCATTTTCCCCCTTTCATTAAGTTATGTCACCCCTTTATTTCCACCCATACTATTCATTTTCCCCTTGTCATTAAGTTATATCACCCATTTATTTCCACCCGTACTATTCATTTTCCCCCTATCATTAGTGCCATCCATGTGTTAAGCACACTCCTTTTATGCCATTATAATTATTTCCCTCTATTCTCCCTAGGGAGCATAAAGTCACTACCACAGCTGAACCCCTTTTCAAGAATCTTGCGCCAAAACATTCGTGTCATCTTGCAGTCGCTGTTTCAGTAACAGTTTGTTTTAAATAATAAGGTTGTCAGTCCCAAACATAACCTCATATTTGTCGCATGATACGACATGTAAGAGGGACCAGTAGTCCTATTCGTCTCATCAGAGACCCCAGGAACTATGTGGGACACGCTTACTAAAAATGTCCTCCTTCTTTGTGTCTCAAACATTAACATTAAACTTGCGCCTCAGGTCACTTTTTTTTTTCAAAAATGCAGGCAAAGATACTTTTTAAATGCAGTTCTCGAAAGTAATCATTCGTATTAAATCTCATAGTGATGCTGTTAAGGGGTGGCATGGCTGCCAAAACGGTAAACATAGATGATTTCATTTCACATTTTGTTGTTAATACAAGCTAGCTCATATGTGTATAAAGGTAAGTATCATTTGCATTCTGACTTTCAAACTGCATTTAAAACATATAATTATTTCCTTTTTATTAAAAAAAAAATTTAAAGCATTATTAAAGTATCATATAATGTCATATATTTAATGATGTTTTTGAGGTCTGATTGTTTCACTTAGACAGTGAAGACTAATCCCATCCTGTGAAAAGAGGTATGCAAAATTTAAAATTATTTTTTTAAACTGTACAATGTTCTTTAGAATCAATAAAGTGAGCAAGACCCTCAGTCTTCTAAATGTGCTGCAGATGCTGAAATGTTAGGAAGTTGGCTTAACCCACCACCCCCCCCCCCCTCCCCCCCAATCTCCCGTCATTGTTTCTTCGGATATACATGCTCGAATGTAAATATAAAAATAAAAATACATCGAGATTTTAAAAAGAAAGTTTCTTTCAGATTCCTCATAAAATAAGGACAATCATACTACGTATACTTCGATTTACGTTACCTTCGATGTTTGGACTGTTGTACTCAAAGTTTCTGCCGCGGTACTTTCAACCATGTTGAAACCAGAGGATGAAGGTGCAGTGTCCTCTCTAGGGCGCGAGCTTGGACACAGTTATATGGAGATCAAGCTGTTGCCTATGCAGCATGTTCCCCCCTCTCCACGCAGCTGGTAGGTCCAAAGGAACGACAGTAGCCGGTACAGTTTGGCACCAGCCACGTCACAGGAGTTGCCAGAATGTATGTGACAGATTGGGGCGGCCCCTCTCGATCTCTGTTTCACCACGGCAGTATCAGTTATATTTTTGTACTAATTTCATTGCAATTTTGTTTCCGAGTCGCACCCTTTTCTTTCTGGTTGCTATGTAGCAGAGAGCTTGTTTGTTCACACATCTGACACCCCTTGTTGGTGATAATACATCGCGTTTGCCAGGGTGCGCAAAGCTTTGCTAAGTTTAGGACCGGGTGTGCGGCAGATAAGAGATTAATCGTCTGTGCGACCCATTCTGTACAGTCAAGCATGACTTAATCGTTTCCGGTACACCTTGTTACAAAGACATTACTTTAGCGAAAGTAATAATTTATTACATCTTACACATATTGTCGTGTGAGGTTACCAATATGTCTGTAAGTTCCCCTGCCAGCAATCGGATGTTTTCAGCTTATTTTCAGAAAAGTAATGTTTGAAATTTTTCACTAGATGATTCATGCAAAATATTCAAATCAGATTGGCTGATCATCTGAGTTTCATAACAACGAATGCGTGGGAAGGCAGTGAATATAACCTGACACATTTCAGTGTTTTTTCACTGTGAGGTTCACGCTTGCCAAAGACACCAGACGTGCCAGTTAGAATTCAGAATTTCCATTTATCAGATCGGACACTTTTTATTGGAGTATTTATACAAATTCAGCCCAAGAAATCTCTATTATTTTAATAAGGAAAGCCACCTTCTGAGGAAACTGAAGGAAACACACGGAGTCAGAAAGGGAATCAAAGTTCAAAGAAACGACATCCCAGACACGTGTAAGAGGCCGATTCAATCTGAGCAAAACGTCTGTGAGCCAGGATTGGCGTACGTTGTGATTTTACATTCTATATTTTATTACTAACATGTGAACTAACATATATAGGTATATGGCCATGTGAATTTTAATATGTGAAAATCGCTAATGGATGTCCTAGTTACTTGAGGCTGGCAACCTCAGCGTATAGAATGATGATTTCATGAACCACGACTGCACGGGCTGGTGACTGCTTTAATGCTAGTTTCTTAAAGAGAACTAAACGCATAAAGAGTCCCAGGTTCCATACGGAGCAGGGAGGGAAAGATGAAAGAAATTATATACATTCTAAGTATAATACTTACAGCTTCAAACCAGTGTAAATATCGATGTTAACATATGCACTTTAAAATTAATAGAAGTTTCAAACTTTTCAAATCAGTGTAAGCATACATGAAAACATATTCAATTTATATTGTGAACACTTTTCAATCAGTGGTAATGTAAATGTAAACATATTCTATCTGAACTATTTACCTTGTCATTTAAATGTAATAGGAAGCTAAAGCTATTGCATTTAAATGTAAAAGAAAGTTTTATCCCGAGGGATTAAATTTAATTCTCATCGAGGGTAAATTCTGAGATAAATGGGATGGTAGAATAGAAGAAAGGGGACACATAAGTATGAGTTGGGAAACGCAATACTCAGAGGAGCGTTTCGTTTTTGTTCTTTATCATAGTTATCGGTGGTACCAACAGAAAGTACTATCTCTGGAACAAGAAGGGACAAGTGGCCTATGCTTTAAGACGAATGACCAACTTTGTAGACACTCCTTGACATTTCTGGGAAACGAGCTACACCCGACAACCTTGACCAGCCACGAGCGGGAGCAGTGTAAAAAGAACCAACCCATCAGCGGGAGCAGAAACTACTATTGGCAGCTAAGTGAAAAATATACGCTGCCAAAGTGAACTTTTTTCATCGTCTCTATTATCCATCATTGATGAAACTTTTCTTCTAAACTATTCAATTATTTTCAAACTGTTAAAACTTAAATGATTATTAAATTTTGCTTTTTGTAATTTTAAAAATTTAAATTCGAATTTAATCATTTTAAAGTTACTACGTGTTTGTCTCAGTCAATTTACTACACACACTCTAAACTGAGCTATACCAGAATAATAAGAATTCCCCTGGATTTATTCCCGAAGCCTTTCCCGTAAACGGAGATTCCCACGAAGTAGCAGAATTTTTACCTTCTCCTGTGCTGTGTTTAAAGTCTCCGCCACAGTTTTAATTTTGTTTTTCACTAAAAAGAATACAACCACTGAATTGATATACAGTACTGGAGACAGGAAATAGTGAAGAGACATGATGCTACCAGGCATAGGTACTTGAAGAGGAAGATCATATTTTTACCATCATGCTCAAAGTTTCTGCCACATTTTTTCCGTCTGTGCTAAAAGTTTCATCATATTTTTTTACCATCGTGTTTAAAGTTTTCGCAATATTTATTTAAATTTGTGATTAAGGCTATTTATTTTATATTAAGTTTAAAGTTCTTGCAATGGGACAACTTTTATCGTATATTTAAAGCTCCATGCGTGCTTTTACGATCCTATTCGATGTTCCCACAACGTGCGAAATTACAGTATTTAAAATTTCCAACACGTCTTGAATCTTTAAATTCACTCTTTTGTGTCCTTCTTGCCATAAAGCCTTGTGGGCAGCTGAAATGTTTATGCTGAAATACTGTTTTCATGGTTCCCACCACACATCTTCAATCCCGTATCCATCACACCTTCCATGGCATTGTTACACCATCGTCTCAAAGTTTTCCCACGTTGGTGCTATTATATTGGGCGTTTACAGTAACATAATTTTTTTTGTTAGAGAAGTGTTACAAATCACAAGACAGCGAAGTGTACGTCAAGTGTCTTTTTTGTCGTCACATCCTCGGCAAACTTAAGCGCCAAACGCGTTCTCCAGACCTTGTCAAGGCTGATCTTTCGCGGGCGGAAGTTGGTATTGTTTTCGTAACGAATCAGGCCAGGCTCGACGACAGGTGTGGAACGGTTGTTCCCACACTTACGTCATTTGAACAAGTGAGGGTTGTGTGAAACACAGCTCACGTTGATTCTTCTGAACAGATTACAATGATAAGAAATTCGACACTGAGCAATACAGCAGTAGGTAAATTGCTAGTCAATAGAATTCCCTTTGTCAGACAAATGGTTGGGCCACATTTTTTACACTCTGGGAAGGGGGGGGGGGGGGGGGGGGTGTGAGAGTGCCCACTTTGGTCACGTCTCCTAAGTGTTATCTTCCTGTTTTTTTATTTTTTTTTTTTAACCAGACTGAACCTGGTTTCTATTTATAAATCTACAATTTCTCCTGATTTTATACAATCTGTCCACTTCAGGTGTTTGTGGAAATAAAGATGTTTTTTTTTAATGTAAATTTACTATTCTAAATTTCAAAGCCCATAGCGGTTATTCCGCACGCTGTTCGATGCTTTTTTCTGCATTTCGCAAAGTTTTCTAGTGCCCATGTTCTGGACTGATCTTCAGTCCCAGTTGTTTCAGCAGATGATATACTGAGGCCACCACCAGACCTCTAGCACTTACTTCTATAGCTATGCATTTTGCTGTGTATCCCTCATGTTTCAGTTCCGTGACCAGATCATTATACCTGACAATTTCGGAACTGTGCTTCTCATCTAATCTGGATTCAGCTGAGATAGCACTGTCAGCTCAACAATTACAATCTGGTGTGACAACGGGAAGTGCAGAATTATATATGATCATCTTTGAGACTTTCAAATGACTTTAGGGTAAGTTCTTCCCCCAGGTAAGTCTACTACCATTTCCAAGTCATTCACGCTATTGAGAATAGTTGGTTTGGGATGTTAGCTATTCAGCCTGCAAGAAATATCTAGTTGCAACATTATGCCTTGTTTTGCTGTTTGAATTCGTCTTTGCCAATTGTGTTGATGTGACAAAATAACCTCGATCGCCACATTTACCTGTGCCATCCTGCAATTCATTCCTTGCTCTTAACTTTCTTGTTTCCTACCTCTGACAGTATTTAGTATTTTCTATTCATTGTTTACACTCTCTTCCTTCAATTCTTGTGATGTCGGGACTTCAGTAACCATCCTTCCTGATTATTGCAATCAATCACTTTCGTTTGAACCCATATTGACATCTGAATCTGTGGAGTGAAATGTTGTACACGTATTAATCGTAACACATTTCCCACCAGACAGTGTGTGGGAGTGCCCGATTAATAAGTAAACAACCTTGAGATGGCCACAGTCGATTGTCTTATCACTGATAATATTTCCTGTCGGGCCAGAGTGTTGCTTAATAAGGTTGACTTGACCGCATAAATGACATAACCATTTCCGGGCAGACTTGTTGTAGGCACTGATTACGATAAGGTATCCATCTTGAAAGAGATTATGTGTGATGGATTTATGAAGTCGTGGGTGTGAAGATGATATAATCCCTTTAGCTGTGAGCAGGTAGCTCTTGACAGCCCATTGCCTCTCTGACAAAGGTACAACTTCCTCAGTTGTTGTGATGATGTGTAGAGTGTATTGTGGATGGTTGGGTGCGATGGGAGTAGCTGGTGTCGCAGGTCAGTTAGTCTTGGGCACTGTAACAGTAGGTATTAAACTGATTCCTCATTGTGGTGGCAGTGCCTACGGTTCGGTTCACGTAGTGGGTCTATTCTATTTAAATGATTATTGACGGGGGCATGGCCTGATTATTAGATTCTGATCTCTTCTTTTCTGTGTTTAACTGAATCTTGAGGGTTTGGCTTCGCTTGATGTTTGAAGAAAGGACGCCCTGTCTGGGAGGTAGCCCACTGGTTTAGCCATTCTTGCCTATAATTGTTTCTCAGGATCTGTTGGCAAGTTTGTAGTGTGGTACTTGATGGGAACTGGGGATGTACTGTTTCACTTTTGGAAAGTTTATCGTCTTTTTCATTTCCTGGGACTCCGATATGCACAGGGATCTACTGGAGTGTAACTTCGACGCCATAGGAAGTGAACAGCTGGTCAATTAATCTGCAAATTTTATTAACACCAGGAGACATTTTGCATTCTAGGGCTTGAAGTGCTGATTTTGAGTGAGAATATAGCGATGTCCGTTGGTGGAGTGATGCCACTTTCAAAATGTGAGATTATCCCGCACAATGCTTTTTCTAGTGCTGGTATTTCTGCATCATAGCTGGAGCAAATTTCTCCGCAGGGACCAAAGAGTGTTACCATGGTCGGTAATAAACGGAAGCTGAAATATCTTTTATAGGAAGTGACTTGTAAACAACACATTTGGTGTGTCACGCTAGAATTTTCTACGAGAGGGTAGTGGAGAATACCCCTACCAATAAACGCAAATTGAATGCTATTGATTTGGCATTTGAGATGTTACAGTTGTTACATCTGGCGAAAATATAGAGGATCATGCAGGATACGCGAATGATTGCAGGTTTTCATACAGGACATTATGGTCAACATTTACAACAAAAGTTCGCAGGTGAACAGGTCCACGGAAAGACATGGTTGACATTTATTGTACGTTCATCACAAGGAGATATCCATCAAGATATACATGGCATAGTATTTGGCAGGAAAAAATGTAAATGCGATAACCAGTTACGTCAGTCAATAACGAGCCTCAATCAATAGGCCTTCTTCATCTCCACAGTTAATAGTAGAGTAAATATATATAGAGATATCCTTAAATCTTTTATCAATCCTGGCCGTGTACTAGTAGGTAGGGCAATATTCCCGATACCCAAGTAATGTGGCGGAAAAACTGATGATGGCGACCTAAACTCAGTTGCCTCAATATCTTTGAGATACTCCTTAAGAAAATATCAAGAGGGGTTGTGCAAGACTTCTCAATAAGTTTCCTTCCCCATCTGGAACGTTCTTAACAAGGTAGCGGCCTTCGAGAAATCCATTTAATTCCCCAGTTAGAAAACCACACTCTCCATAAAAATCCTGGAGCTTAGAAAAATCACGTCCACCTCAAACCAGTGAACGAATACGAAAGGCACAAATAATTAACGATTCGAACCCACGACACGTGACGAACTACGTCACTAGTGACTGTCGCTCACTATGGGTGAACGTTTCGTGCAAAAAGTAGTTTGTCTGCAGGCGAACACAATTCCTCAAATAAAATGGACATGTGCCAGTGTGTAGTAACATGCTACAATATATTACCCCAAATCTATCCTTAACACAGTACAGCATTTCTGATTGGAGCCTTGTCATACAGTAGCAAGCTGGATGCGTGGGCCGATTGTTGCCTATCTATCGCCTTTTGAGTTTACAGCACTGCGAAATTCAAGAAGACAACTCGTCAAAAAGACAGCGAGACAAGCCAGAATAAGGAATAGGATCAGGATTCCACTTTAAAGGACTGGACAAAATGTTTGAGCATCTTGTGGACTTACACCACAAGACAGCTCTCCCTTTATTAATACGGAAAGCCCGGAATCCTAGGAACCTGAACACTAAGTCATAGTGGGAGTCTATTGTAAAGTAATACCTTCAACCACGTATACGAGGCACCTTAATCCAGTTGCCTTAACCTTTCCCCTGAGCCAGTAGCCTGCATCTTGCCCAAAGATATTTTGGGGTAAGTTGTACATTTTATAATTCTACATGTGGCATTATTACCAAGTGAAAATTGCTCGTGGATGTCCAATTTCTTATGAAGCTGGCAACCTCTGCATATAGAATGTTGATTTCATGAACCATCACTGCAAGAGCTGATGACTGCTTTATGCGGGTTTCTCATAGAGAACCAAACGTAGAGGTAGTCCCAAGTTCCTTATGGAGCAGGGAGTGTATGATGAC
The DNA here is from genome assembly GCA_024509875.1 of Oreohelix idahoensis. Taxonomy (NCBI): domain Eukaryota; kingdom Metazoa; phylum Mollusca; class Gastropoda; order Stylommatophora; family Oreohelicidae; genus Oreohelix; species Oreohelix idahoensis. The sequence continues at coordinate 157,667 of JAMPIV010008388.1, forward strand.
AGAAATCATGTACATACTTATTATATTAACATTTTCAACCAGTGCACATGTAAATGTAAATATGTTTTATATAAATGCAATGGGTGTTTTCTGCTAAATGGGATTAACATTAATGCTCATAGAGGGTAAAGTTCTGAGGCAGATGGGATGGTGGAATGACAGGGAGAGACACCTGATTTTCGTGTAAGGAAAACCAATACTCAGTAGGGTATTTGTTTCTCTCTTATTCCATGATGCTAGTCAGTGGTACTAGTCTGTGGAACAGGTGTGTGGTATAAGTGGTCTTCAGTCCAAGCTAGACACCAACATCAACAGGGTCTTGAAGACGCTGGACCATCTTCGCAATTAACCAACGATACTATGATGGACGTGTGTCGTATACTTTTGATAGGGTATGTCGTGAAAACGAGTTGTGTGTAACCCCACTACTTTGTTAAATCCCTATGTCGAGAGCCCAGCCAATCAACGCACAGTTGCTGAGCCGGAATAAATTACCTGAAGTTACGCCAGGGAAAAACTTAAGCCCGCGGCCATCTTGTTCACGCAAGATAGCGGAGAAAAACTGAATAAAATTAGGCTGTACGAGCAAAAGACTAAACCGGAGGAAACCAATCAGCTTGCTCCGCCAGGAACCAACCAAAAGCTTTGCTTAAGCATTCACCTACCTATATAATCGGACGAGATTTTATGCAAAGGCACGCAATACCGAACACGAAGCCAGAGATACCGACCGACTGAAGAGGAGAGAAGCTGTCACCCTTGATTTATTGCTTACCTGAGGGCATCGACCTGCAGCCTGCTTTACTAGTCGAGTCAAAATCTGGCCTGTTTAAATCTTGGAGGGTAAATATAAATTTACTATAAACTGGTAGGAAAATAGACCTACAGCAGATACACCTGTGTATATATATATATATATATATATATATATATATATATATATATATATATATATATATATATATATATATATATATATATATATATATATATATATATATATATATATATATATATTTAACACATATTGTTTTAATATGAACGTATCAGTTTACTGATTGTATCTTGGGGGAATTAGGTATAATGATTTTATTTCCTAATATGATTGAATAGACGAAGACTAATAGGACTCATACTTCAATCTATTGTCTCCTATAACTTCAGTCTATTGTCTCAGATAACTCCAAACTGAAATATAACCAAAACAGTCCTTGTTAGGACTCAATCTATTGTCTCCTATAACTCAATCTATTGTCTCTTATAACTTCAGTGTTATCTCAGATAAAACCAACAGCAATATAACCAAAATAGTCATTGTTAGGACTCAATCTATTGCTTCACATAACTCAATCTATTGTCTCACATAACTTCAGTCTGGGCCTGGTATATTATAGGGGGAAGAAAATGGTTGTATCACACCTAGGTGTACATATTATTGGATGTATTCATGTATTGAATATATATTATGGGATATATTCATGTATTGACTTTATTGGATGTATTCATGTATTGAATTTATATTATTGAATGTATCCATGTATTAATTTATCAGAAAGAAGGTTTTGCAAGTAGACACCTGTCTTGTCTCGCTATTGCTAAATCATACTGAGCCATGTTGTCATTCATCCTACATGCAGACACCCGAGGCACACGCTCATTTCATCCACATTAGAAATAGGTGGGCTTGATGACAGAAATTAGCCCCTATTTTTCCTTGTTACAGGTTTTATTCGTGTCATAAAAACTGAGATCGTGGGTCGTCAGTCCAGCTGCCTGGAACTCCGCAGGAGCATAGAGATTGCACCGAATCTACATCTTTAGTCCCCCTCAGTCTTGGGTGGGCTAAAGGAACGATCTTCAGCCGGTTTTGTGTCAACCAAACCAAGAACTTCTAAGAGATGAGTACACATTAGTACCATTTCTGTCAGCATTGTGAGCAAAAATTAGTGTCAGTGACGAGAAAGTGATGTAGCGTAGAAAGAGACAATAATAACAGCATAGCTGATAAATGTTATATACTTAATTAACAGCACAGCTGATACATTTACTATAAGCACAGCTGATATAAATTTGTTTCCTATAATTGGAAAACTTGTTATATATATATATATATATATATATATATATATATATATATATATATATATATATATATATATATATATATATATATATATATATATATATATATATATATATATATATATATATATATATGTGTGTGTGTGTGTGTGAATCATTTGTAAACTTACAAATCCATTACATTCCATTTTTCAACTTTCACCCTTCAGCACAAGAGTAGATAGTGTATATACTAAATAAATAAATGAGTTAATTACAGAGTTAGAGACAAGATCCCGTTAGAGCAAAGTTATTCACCCCCGAAAGAGTCAAAGGTTTTTACGCTATGGTCTAAAATTCCCTCTACAGTAAAGAACAGAGTTATAAGTTAATCTATTCTGACGTGAAATAGAGGAGCAGCTTTAGCAAAACTTGCATAAGCAAATACAAAATAAGTACATGGGTAATATCCAAATAAAATTATTCTTCCCACGCTTTCTCTCGCTCTGACAAACCTGTGATCACAAATTCAGTCTCTCTTACCTACAAAGGTGTTTTCACTACATCTGGAACAATTGTTAATGGCACCCACAGCCAATCCACGGTTGGTTTTTTTGGCAAATCAAGCCCCAGTTTCTCCAACGACTAATTAATCAAATGTTGGGAAACGCTTGCTTCACTCTTGTAAGTAGGATGCTGATAAAGGTCACTTCAGTTTTTGTCCAGGTAGTAAAATAATTAAGAGACCTAAATGTCACAGTGTACATTAGCTTGGAATCTTCAATCGTTACATCAAACGTCAGGTAAACAAATCGGTTCAGGATCAATCTTCTTCACAACACGTGGTCATTATACAGGTAATGTCAATGTTTGATTTGGTAGCCACAACAGGCTGAATGTTTATAAAATTGGGAAAAGAAATCTAGATATTCTATAAGTCCAGTTATCATTTATTCTTAAATATTATTATTGGGTTGGGACTCTGTCTCTATCTGGGTGTACCACGAGACCAGACAAGTCACCTTGAAAAAAAACACCCGATATTATATCAGAATGTTCTTTGATAAAGTTTATTTGCAGTTTCATATGGAATGGAAGCCACTGATAAGGTTTAGGGTTTGACCCAAATACTCAACACCGAACTACTAAGACGTATCTCCAACGACTACTAAGAAATTCACTTAATACAGTTATTCTAGAATCGAAGCTAGCTGTCTAGAGACATCTGTGAGGTACTGGATGAACTGAGTTATATTTCAGTGGTATATATATATATATATATATATATATATATATATATATATATATATATATATATATATATATATATATATATATATATATATATATATATATATATATATATATATATATATATATATATATATATATAGTTAATTATCCCCCAAAAAACCAGGCCCTACCAGATGTTCTCACCTACGGGAAATTCTACGTTCAGTTTTCGGCTTATACGTAATTCAAAGCCGAAAACCCAGGATCTTCGTTCTCGCTTAGATCAGACATCGGCAATGCGCTAATCGGTGTGAGTTTCCTTCGTCTCTTTGCTCGTATTCAAGCGAGCAATGTCTTTAGATCTCACGTTAGCTAATAGTCTCTGGTAAATTCTCATCAAAGAATTATAGCGACCAGCATTAAATGCGTGCTAATGAGAAAGAGAGACAGATCTATTCTGAGTAATAGGAGGTTTAAGTTAACCCAACAGGCGTAGGTGAAGCTAGGTAAAAAGAAAAATGAAGATAAAGAAAATAGATATATGAAATCAATTTACATAATCTGCCACAACATGTAGCGACCACTAAACTTGACCAGTGGCGAGAGTGAACCAGTCAACAACCTGCAAAGAACAAGCATCAGCTGGAACAGAAGACAACCGACATCTTACTGGCAGCTAAATACACATTCACAGCTGATTAAAAATACTCTTATGTTAAAAAAAAAAAACCTATCCAGATCATTTTTTTAAAGACGATTCTTAATTCATCCCAATATTATTTATTTCACATTGTTACTATAATTGATTATTAAATTTGATATCTGTAAATATACACATTTTTAGTTGATTTGATCATTTTTGAGTGAACTGCACCCGTATGTCTCAGTCATTTTAAATACCTATAACAGAGCTATTAAAGGAAGAACGAACATTTATTAACTATTAAAGATAAAACAATCAATGACACCATTGCACACAAAAACCCCATGAAGAATTATACGTGAGTTGCGAACTGTTTTGATATGGTAATTTTGTTTAGTGCCGTCCCCCCTTTTCCCACTACTTGTGACTATCAACACACTTGTGTGAAAAGCCAATAGGATAGCATGCGTTCACGTTCTTGTGTGCATTTAGATCCATATGCTGTCTTGATCTGATTTTAACAAGCACAGGATCCGGGATATCGCGTAAGATAACACGGATTACCTGTTACACCAAGTGATTTAGTTCGATTGATTGAAAAAAAAAATCTCTTTTGTTGCTGATTGGTTTTTTTTATTCCCTTTGAAGTTGTCACGGAGTTTTACTGCTCTGCAGTAAATAACGGTAGTCTCATAGCAGATATTGCCGTAAGGGAGTGAAGTGTTAGAGACTTCGCCTAACTGGGTCTAGCATCGAGAGGTGGGGTGACCAGTTCCCTTCCTCGCTGCCCTCTCCTTCCCTAACTCAAAGAGCAGAGTCAGGTACCCATTTACAGCTGGGTAGACTGGAGTGTGTCGGTACCGTGATTCGAACCCGGCACCTTAACCACTCTGACAATCGGACGCTCTGCAGTAGTGGTCTAACAATGGCCAAACACTCCGAGTAAAATATGAGGGTTTTCAAAGGAATAAACCTTCCCTCAAGATTACTTTTGACGGAGATATAAATAGAAGAATGATGCTTCTATTTCAGGGAGTCTCACATGAATTTATAGAAAGGCAAGTATAACAACTGAGATCATCTAAGCTGTTATAAACTTATTATTCTCCGCTTCTTCTGTGAGGAAAGGTTTTGACTCGTGTTTTAGGGGTCCTCAGCTAAAGATGATTCAGCAAAATATATATTTAATAGCTCTGTATGTGTATATTATAAAACCTGAGTCATACGGGTGCAGACATATAATTCACTTAGTAGTGATAAATTCAACTCTAGATTTATATTTGCATTAAAACAGGTTTAGTAATCAGTTATTGGTTTAACAAGGTAAAACAAATAAAGTTAGTTTATCAAAATAAAACACTTAACTTTGTCTTCATCGGAAGAGATCTTAGTTGTTGGGGGATGAGAGAAAAAAACTGTCCATTTGCGGTGCTAGTGTTCTACTTAGCTGACGTTATCCATTAGCATTAAATATAAACCTATTGAGTCAGATGAAAGTTATTGTTATTGGTGAACAGAATCGACATCATTGCACTCCGGGCAAACCCATAGGTGCTCAGTCTCCCTTAGTATATGTCGAAGAGTGTGAATGTTAATTGTTCCTGTAGCTCGCTGGTTGTATACACGACGGATGCATCCTCTCATACGTCCATCTCTGCTAGCCATACGTTTGATGCCACATTCCAACAGTCTTAACCTTGATGATTCATCTATTGCAGTGTCATTCTCTAACAGTAATTGTTCTCAGTATCTCTCCCTTATCCATATCCAGTATTCCCAGCCTATACTCATTGACCGATATGACTAGCTGATGATAAAGAAGAAATAGTAATCTCTGCTCCAGACGTGCCGCGGCCATTATTTTCAGGGCCGCTAGACCTCTCCTACATTTCTGTGTGATTTATTCAACATGGTACTTATACAAGAGCCCACGATCGAATGTAACTCCAAGGTATTTCAGCTTTTCGTGCCTTTCAATTTTCTGTCCATTGAGAGTAATATCTGGGAGGTCTGTTTTCACAATGGAGTTGTTCAAGGAGCACCACATCACGCAGGCCTTGTTGGGATCGACGTTAAAGCCAGTGTCCTCGCACCATTTAGACACCTCCTGTAGTGTCCCGTGTATGCTATTAACCATTTCTTGTCGGTCAGAGCCAGTTCTGTAAACGAGTATGTCATCAGCAAAAGTCAATGTTCGTCCCAACCCAGTTGGCTGAATGGTGGCTACTTTTGCTGTATATATATATTAAGCAGCACCGGTGATAGTGGAGAACCCTGAGGTAGTCCCGCGCAAATAGGCATTGGGTCTGATGTCCATGTTCCCAAGCGAAATGCCACTGATCTCTCAGTTAAGGCAGCTGATATCCATCTTATAAGCCAAGGGTTAATACCGCAAGCCATTACACAGTTTATTAACGTTGCAAAGTTCACACTGTTATAAGCATCCTCTAGGTCAATTGCTACAGCAACCGTTTCTCGCTTATTCTGGAACCCCTCGTACACATCATAAGTAAAAGTTACAACGTTACCCTATGTTACTTTCATGGGTCTATAGCTGCCTAAAGTATCGGGTAGGATCTGTGCCGTTTCGGGGTGATTCATTACTTTTCGTGTTACTATCTTTTCTAGTAGTTTTCCTTAGACATTCTGCATTGTGACATTAGGGCAGCGGAAGACGACAAATTTATCATTCTATACATAGATAAATATACATATACATAGTGTTGGTATAATACAAATTGATATCATGATGTTATCATCATCCACTCCCTACATCACCGATTTACCCTAATTATTACGTCGGGTAAATCTCTACCAAAGTGTTACTTTGTTCTCATCTTGTTTATAGCAACAAAGTCATCGGAAGTGTTATATCATTTCCTCGTGATCCAATCCTTCCAAGCTGGTCACGTCTAGACATGGTACAAGTCATGCTTGCAAAATTAACACATTATGTTGTCCATTTCTAATTTTGTTGGTTTTGAAATGGCTTTTGACAGTATACATAGGGACAGTTTAAGGAAAATACTGAGGGCTTATGGAATTCCAAGCTGCATAGTGTCAGTCATAAAACGCCTGTATGCTAACTTTACGTGTAGCGTTGGGCAGAGCAAACTAACCTTTGAGGTGAAGACAGGAGTACGACAGGGATGCCCCTTATCAACCACTCTATATTTAACAGTCATAGACTGGGTGATGCGCCAGACAACAGAGGGCAGTCCAAGAGGAATAAGATGGACTACATTTTCTACATTAGAAGATCTGGAATATGCAGATGACATTACACTACGAGCACATTCACATAAACACATCCAGGAAACAATGGATAGACATAATAAGTATAGCCAGCAGGTGGACTTGAACATCAATCTGAAGAAGACAGAGGTCATGACGCTCAATGTGAGCAACCCTGAGCCCATATCAGTAGGGAATCAGCAACTGGAACAGACAGACACCTTCAATTACCTAGGATGCATAGTAACACCAGACGGCGGAGCAAGCAAAGATATCAACAACAGAATGAACAAAGCAAGAACAGCCTTTTTTAGTCTAAACAACGTCTAGAAGTCCTCTCACTACAGCAGAAGCACAAAATTAAGATTATATCAGAGCTGTGTGCTTTCTGTGCTTCTCTGTGGTGCGGAATGCTGGAGAGTTACAGAGAAGGAAATGTCGAAATTGTCCTCTTTTCACACAACATGCCTAAGAAAAATTCTCCGAATCTTTTGGCCGAATACCATCACCAACCAAGATCTGCTTACTCGGAGCAAGCAAGAGGACATGCACACCATCATAGCTGGCAGACGCTGGAGCTGGGTTGGCCATGTCCTCAGAAGAGACCCCGATGCCATCACAAGAACAGCTATGCTATGGACCCCTGAAGGAAAACGAAAGAGAGGCCGACCAAAAATAACTTGGCGTAGGACTGTGGAGGCTGAGATGCAAAGAATGAACCAGAGTTGGGGCACTGTACGAAGGATGGCCACCGACCAAGCAAAGTGGAATTAATTTGTTGTTGCCCTACAAGAAACCACCAGGTGTGATGGCCACTGACTGCTTTGACGGTCGGCGGCTAAGGATCAAAGAAGAAGAATGTTGTCCAAACTGAAAACCACAAGGCCACATTGTCTTGTTGCAATCTTCTGCAAGTCATGTCGACGAATCAAACATTCGTTATCTTTATTCCCCAACACAAGTTGGTTTGGTCACCATATTCCAGCTTGTGCAAAGAAGATACCTGCTTATCTATCACTCGGTCATCTTGTTTAACAATAAGAATGTCACTAAATGTAAACTTTTAATCTGGCTGGTGCTAGCGATTAAACTAAACATGTCAACGTGGCTACAAAAACAGGTCAAACGGTCAGGTCAGCCGGGTAGGGTGACAAGATGGGACAAAATAACCTTGGTCGATGAAAGCATAAGCAAAAGATAATGAAAGAATGAGCTAAGAAAAGAGATGATCGACTAAGTACGGACGGAGAGGATTGGGGAAAGGAAACTTGATCGAAATAATAAGAGATTATTTCGTCACAGGAGTGAAAGACAAATTAGACTGGGAATCTGCCATGATTAATGGGCTAAGATGGAGAAAGTGGGTCAGAGAGCTATATGAAAATAAAATTGTGGAAGGGAGTCACAGGACAGACCAAAGTTATTGTGGCCATTGGAGAAGCAAAACTACATTAACGTGGAACCGACCCCTGGAACATTGATATTACACTAAAATTTCACTAGAACCTGATCAAACTTGACTAAACCTACCTGTTGCCGGGTTCCTAGTCAAAAGTTATTTCACCAATACGTCACCAGCCACTTTTTGCAAAAATTCCCAACCAGGACTCTAGTGAACCTGCTTGTTAACTTCAAAACATTTATTTTGCCACCTCCAGATTACAATCACGGTTCATTGTTGCGCCCTTTTCACTTTTCCGAGCCCGATAACTCGTTATTAAACTTCAATGTTTCAATAAGTCCCGTGGTAGATACTAACAAAAGAGAGTGAAGTGTCAGAGACTTCGCCTATACTACTGTAGATCTCAGCTTAATTATTTGAACTAACCAGTTTCCTTCCTTGCCACCTTTGCTTTCCCTAACTGAAGAGCAGAGTCAGGAACCCATTTTTAAAGTTGGGTAGACTGGAACATGACGCGACCGTGTTTCGAATTCAGTCTTGTTGCCTCGAGAAATAAACATTCTACTCTGAAATTAGGAGATATATGAAATTCGTACAGAGCCAACTAACTTGGACACATCGAAATAGGATTACCCAGTATAAAAACTTATTTATAAACTAGTGATCAGTTTATGCCTTAAGATTACGCCATAACCATACTACATTGTTATTTATTTATTTATTTGGATATCGGTTTTAATACGTGTTACTAGGACAAAAGCCTTCATCAGGGACAGACAAACGGTTTTTCACCTACCATTTACCAACCCACCTTACTGCTGATTTCTCATTGTCTTATATTTCGGTATGCTCCCTAATTTAACCGATGGACCTTGTTGTCTAGGTTGAACTGACCTCTCTTCGTCTAAACCAGGCAAACACTTCTTTAAAAGTAACAGAATTATCAAGATCAGTTTACGTGCAACAGATTTTGTTAAACTGACCATTATAAAACCTGTTGTGATAAAGCAGATGTTAATTAATTTGTCAAATTTCAATCTATTGGCTTTTTTCACCCATAGCTTCATAACCAGTGAATCCAGATAAATGACCACATGAGAATCAGTGCCGTCATCAAGGAATGCAGTAGATAAAGCACAAAATAATTATTTATCGCCATACTTTGGCAGGTAACTTACTCATAATATAATAATTTTCATAACGGATTTTAACATTATATTGTCGCATTAAGAAAAGTAAGCATATATTGTTGTAAGGTTATGTTATCATGTAGTTGGCCATTAAAGTGAATATTTGTTAGCTAGCTGGTTATTTTTCACTGGGAATGCGAATAAAGTGCCTTTAATGAGGATGTCCCGCGTCTAGATGCCTGTGGGAGAGGACTATTGCTATATTTCTGTAGCTTTTACTTTCTTTCTAATTTCCTCCTTCCTCAGTTAAAGATCCACCAAATCACCCCTTGTGCTCTACCTGCCTATCGAGGTCTCCCTTATCCTTGATCTAATAGAATTGGACATTTAAAAAAAATAAAACGAGATATTCTTTTTTTTTAGTGCAACATTATTTGACGTTTAAAAATACCCAGTTCTGCGTCATTAGACTATCCAGAGCATTACAACGGAAGGTAATCTGGTCATCAGAAGTTTTCCCCGTCAGAGCAGTGTTTCGACCTTTTTACGTCCTTGACACTTTACCAGGGCGGACCACCTAGGTCAAGATTCCCACGTGCCATCCCCCTGTTGATTTGCTTTTTCCTGCGCTGGGAATTGAAACCAGATACACTTGTCTAGAACAGTTGGGCGACCGAAACTAAGGTTCAAAGATGTGTGCAAGAGAGACATAAGGGCATTGGACATAAATACAGCAACCTAGGAGGATGAAGCTGCCGATCTCACCAAGTGGTGATGTTCTCTATGGCCGCATCTCAGATTGGGCGAAAAGAATCTCGCTCTCGCGGCAAGCAGAAAAAAGGAGAAATGTCGAAAGGGACACCAGGAAAAAACGCAGTTGAGGCCTGTCACCTCATGGGCGCATTCCTTTAGTCAGATATGACTGAAGGGGCTATTATTATGATTATTATTATTATACTTTCCTATCATTACAAACAGCATTTAAATTTATTGCCATTTGTTTAATGATAAACCTTTTAATTAATCTTTATTTCCGGGTGTATGATTTACATTTTCTAATTGTGAATGTAGTGAAATCCTCAAGAAACGTGGTATGACGCTAGTCGTAGCAACAAATCTTGCTCAAGAAACACAACTTCTCAACACGCGCTGGTCGAAACAGTAGACAGAAAACATGCAAGTAAAGTTAAGTATCAAGAGATCAATGTTGTTTCATGCAACCATTTTCAAAAGCTCATTCTCTGTGGGAAGAGATGACGACGAAGAAGACAAAGAATAAGAAGAAAAAGAAGAAGAAGAAGAAGTGATACTTATGGAGTTTTCCGCGCTGTTACACATCTTTTCTGTCGCTTGACATCATGCTATACGTTTGGCAATAAAGAATCGTGTTGGAACTAAAAAAAAAAAAAAATCAACGATTTGTTCACAATGTCATTCTTGTTTTAGCAAAGTCAAAATAAAATATCGATACTTAAAATGCACACCAAATTACAATTTATTTTAAAAGAACAACAACAAGTACATTTGCAAATGCAGAAATTGAAGTACCCTCTGGCAACTGTAATAAATTAGCCACTTAATACTGCCCACTTTTGTTCAATCGACTGATGTTACAAATCTTTATCACCGGATATGACATCGTCCAGTTATTGTTTCGTTAATATTATTTCACTCTTATCCACAGTTTTAGGGTGCTTGAGATCCGCAGGTTTTTACAAAATTTATTTAAGTATATAAACCAATAAAACGGTATTGAGCTACCAGAAACTTTTTTTTTATACCGTTATGGTGTTTTGAACATCTTTTGAAGAGACTTCGTTCACGCTTTCTAGTTGTTAAATTGACGAACTGAAGAACAGTTGACTGTAAAACATTATCATACACAATAAATATATTTATACAGGCTACAGCGCTTAAAAATCACATTATTTCGTGCCTGGTAGGTTTTGTGCGTGTCAGGCGGCAACAATAAAAGAAAGTGGAATGATTTTCATTCGAACGGAGCAGGAACTTAAAACTGATCTTTCATGAAACAGAGGTCACATATTTCTGGACGGTTTACACTATAGAGTTCAATCAGTCTCTGGATGTTTTACTCTTGGGATTACCATTCTCTGGACGGTTTACACTAGAGAGTTCAACCAGTCTCTGGACGGTTTACACTAGAGAGTTCACCAGTCTCTGGAAGGTTTACACTAGAGAGTTCACCAGTCTCTGGAAGGTTTACACTAGAGAATTCAACCAGTCTCTGGACGGTTTATACTAGAGAGTTCACCAGTCTCTGGAAGGTTTACACTAGAGAGTTCGCCAGTCTCTGGAAGGTTTACACTAGAGAGTTCAACCAGTCTCTGGATGGTTTACACTAGAAAGTTCAACCAGTCTCTGGAAGGTTTACACTAGAGAGTTCACCAGTCTCTGGACTACAGAGAGAGTTCACCAGTCTCTGGAGGTTTACACTAGAGAGTTTTTGGAAGGTTTACACTAGAGAGTTCACCAGTCTCTGGACGGTTTACACTAGAGAGTTCACCAGTCTCTGGAATGTTTACACTAGAGAGTTCACCAGTCTCTGGAATGTTTACACTAGAGAGTTCACCAGTCTCTGGAAGGTTTACACAAGAGAGATCACCAGTCTCTGGAATGTTACACTAGAGAGTTCACCAGTCTCTGGAAGGTTTACTGTGGTGGATTTGGTGTTAAGAAATGTTGTTATGTACTCTTAGTGTACTGAATGAGGTCAGCTGTGAAGGTCCCTGAATATAACAAATATTATGGTAAGTTTACAGTGTACCTTTCTGATACCACCTTTATGATCTCATTCAGAATTATTCTTTGACTAAAATGTATGATGACTACGTTTGATGTCTAGGGTTATGAATATGTAGTGTAATGTTGCATTAACCAACTAAACATATAAACAACTATTTTATTATCCAACATAACACAACAGTACTACGACAATCACATACGAACTACACTTTAAAAGACTATCTTTAGTAAGTCAGTTGTTGAATTTTAGGTAAACGTTACATTTTTACAATTTATTGTCCTGATTCTAGTTTGTTTTGAATCAGGACTGACAATCAAAAGTGAAATCAAAAGAAGTATTTACATCAATTACATAACATAATGGATCTTCTGTCCATAATATAAATGTTATTATAATATCAGTGTGTAGTTGTAGTTTTCTAACTTTGGTTAATACTGGTATATAATGGTAGGTTGTTGGTTAACATCATATCCTATCGTTTATTTTCATTTTCGTTTTACACTTGTGGAATGTTTTTCCAATATTCACAGTCTTTATTTTAAAACTAGAGGTTGAGCTTCCTGGTGCCGAACAGGCACTTATCTTCGAAGGATAACACCGGTAGATCTTTTCATATGCTCGCTGGACACTCTGTTTCACTTCTTGAAAGGCAATGGCGGCCAGTATGTGCCCCGAAATATGCAAACAGTGTCAGGAATCGAACAGTTCCCACGAGCTTGGTACTACGTTAATGTCAGTACCAAAAAAAGAACCCTGAAATAAGAAGGTTATGCGTCCTTCTTTATAACAAGTATACAATAATATTTCACACTTAATTACAGGCACAGTACAAACAAACGAATAGGGTCAGCTCTTTATGACAACCTATTTCACCATTATATTTTGAGGTGACAATGTATACCAGTATTCCTCTCCCCTAATGGTTACAACGCCTCTGCAATTCCAGTAGTAATCTTTTCCCATACCATAGGATAGGTGTTATGCTCCTTGATGACAATCATATATAATCTTGTAGTTCTACACCTCTCTGATAGTCTATCATATGATGGATCAATCTCTAGGCTCTGCCTAAGACTGCCTAAAACCCACTTACTTACAGTCGTATTGCAGTATCTCACATTCAAACTTTATTTTAAATAAAATGTTAATAAAATCAATCTTACCACAAATTTCAATGAAATATACACAAGCGAACGATGACTGGCAAACAATTATGGCACACTTTAGATCTGCCCTTCTGTCCAGACTGCTTTCTATAGGTTTGAAAAACACAAGCCTGCTCTCATCGCTCCTTGTTCATCAGAACATTTTTCTCAAAATGGCAACGAGCAGTCTACGTTTCCGATAATATATAATGCATTGACCAATGGGACCATGCACACATTTATTTTTTAATCAAACTTTAAAAAAAAAAAAACTCTCAAACTACTATGTTTACTACTGCAAATATATTTTTAGTTTTAGGTCAACCAATCCTATCTCGCCTTCCTTTAAACTACAGCCAATCAAATTTCAGGTACCTTTTAGTCCTTATTTCCCCAAAAGCTTTTTTCAAAACATGCTATGAAAAAAATAAGCAGGCATGATTTTTTCCCGTCAGTCCTTCTTACTATACATAGTATTTTTGCCAATATCTTGGTTAATTATTGTACTAGTGTGTAACTGACATCATATTATTGATCAGGAAATCATAAGGCACCCGAATATATAATTTTTATGGCCCTATGTATTATGGTTCTTAATTCCATATTTTTTTCTATGTTAGTCGTTCAAATCTAGAAACTGCCACCTGTTCACTTCTTTTTACAACTATTTTAAAACTAAAAACGAGAATCGTCCGTAGTCCGTTAGAATTACGTCATTATTTTATAAGAGCTAAGGCTGTCTGCGTGTCCAATTTGACGAACATTTTTTAGTTTTAGTATCGTAATTTGAAAATCGCCCAAGGCTATGTCGCGCGAGTTGGCTTTTTGAAATCAACGCGAGACGGCGTACCCTAGGTTCTGTCTTTCCATCCCTCCCCTCCTTTTCTTTTATTCTATCACTCTGTCGTCTTGGCAATCCGACTTGAACTTGCAAAAGTGTTACATTTAATCTCAAGGACGAATTAGGAAAAGACAGTAGCCTCCATTCGGCTATTAGGCTTATCAAAACCCGCATACTAGCTGGCGTGGGCGAAGAAGACGCTGGACTCAATTTTTATTTTCTATATTATTTGTGACTTTATGCACTATAATATTACTTAATTTAGCTATTGTATTTAGAATATCGTCACATTTACACTAGAGAGTTCACCAGTCTCTGGAAGGTTTACACTAGAGAGTTCAACCAGTCTCTGGACGGTTTACACTAGAAAGTTCAACCAGTCTCTGGAAGGTTTACACTAGAGAGTTCACCAGTCTCTGGACGGTTTACACTAGAGAGTTCAACCAGTCTCTGGACGGTTTACACTAGAGAGGTCACCACAATTTCCTCTTCAGGCGCAAACGTAAGAAGCCAGTAGAGAAAAGAAAGCGAGGACCTATCCAAACATGTACGAAAGAAAGAAAAAACAAAGGCTACGAATCTTTAATGTCCTCGGTGTTGCCACTCTGGTAAATATACGTCAGAAATACCGTGGTATGTCGGTATATAATGCAGCATAGTAACATGGCCATTTCTATAACGCATAGCCTCATCCTGTGCACGTGCAGACGTGTTCTGTTAGAGTTGGGCAGCGTTTTCATTCATCAGCAGCATGATCAATGTCCCGCTCTTCGGGGTCAGGTTTGTAACAACAAAACAATAACGATAAAACCAACTAACCAGCACGAACCAAACTATCAACCAAAACAATTTACTGAAATGTAACCCAAAATAAAAATAACAAACAACCAAGCAAATAATCACGAACAAAATAACTAACACTTACCAACCAACGTCATGGGCCTCCTTACCAAAGAACCTTCTTCTGTCTTGGATGGCTGATAAGACTTATTATTTTTTGAAGTTTTTGTAGTGTTACGAATTTTGTAAAGGTTGGGGTAATTGGTCCCATGCCCAACCTTCCTTAGCCATCTCTTACGACAGGCGTGGTAGATTGCAATATTACTGTTCTTTACTCCCATTTCAGGCCTCTGTAACACACCAACCAAGCGAACGATATGAATCGAACATGAACCATACAGCCATCCTACATACAAAGCAACACAATAAAAAAATAACGTCCGAGGGAAAAGTTTGAAGTAATTCAAGCTGACATTTGACCTCATCAAGGTGCTTCATTTATAGTGGTCTGACAAAAGCGAAGCAACATTAGACTATACATTCATGACGAGACATTCTCGGAGGTTTTGAAATTTCGACTTGCAGCCGTTCATTTAAAATGTCTCCAGCGTTGTAAATCACCAGGGTTTGTGGTGTTTACAAATATTAAACTCTGCGCTAACTACAATAATTTTGATATTTAATACTGTGTATTTTAGTAATAACTTAATTTCCACATTTTTACTACATTTGTACCGTGATGTGTCTGAAACTTCAAGATCCTTAAAATGGTACCAGCTACGTTTGGAACTTACAACATAAATGATGACTCTTTCAAAGGTCTACCTCTGTTTGTATTCTCTTGTCTTTTTTTCCCGCGCTAGAAACTACCATTAACGTGAGAAAAAGTGATACAAAATAGGTTGGAAATTTGCGCGGGTATAAAAAAAAAAAAAAAAAAAAACTCACACTCGCATCTCTTCAACCATTAAAAAAAACTCCAAACAAACAGAAAAAAACAAACGAAAAAAAAATGGTTTGCTCTTTTTACCAGAATCAGTCTAGACAGGTATTTGTGAGTGGGAACATCCCGAACTTCGAAATTTATGTGACTATATGAGCGTCTGATTGGCTAAGCGATTAGAGCGGCTTTCTAATATCCGCGAAATTAACAAGGTTACGGGATCAAAATCTAGTAGCGTCACTCTCCAGTCTACCTAGCTGTTAAGCGGTACCTGACTCTGTTCTTGAGTTATGGAAGGCAAAAGCAATAATGTAAAAGGGCCTCCTTCTTATAATGAGAAGCGAATTTTCTTCTTACAGCTGTTGTGGACTTGAGTTCAGCTAACTATGGAACGCAATTGACTTTGTCTTCAACGTTTGCCATCTTCAGTCATCATCATCATCATCAGTTGCCATTTCCACAACGAAGGTTGGCTGTAATGGATCTCCAACGTCTTCTGTCTCTTGTCTTGGTGGTGCACTCTGATAGACTCTTTCCTGTCCATCTCTTGATGTTATCTTCCCACTTATAGCGCTGTCTTCCCCTTGCACGTTTGCCTTCAACTCTCCCTTCTGTTATGGTCTTCTGCTAGGTGTTATGCCTTTTTATGTGGCCAAAGTATTTTAGCTGCCGAACTTTGACCTCCCTCATTAGTTCTCTTTTCATACCTAGATTTTCTAGGACCTCCTTATTTGTTTTCATCTCTTTCCGTGAGATACGCCCCATTCTTCTATATATCCACATTTCAAGAGCCTCAATTCTTTCTTCCAAATGCTTATTCATCGTCCATGTTTCTGCACCATACAGAAATGCAGAATATATATAACACTTTATGATTCTCAGTTTTAATTTGTGAGATAACTGTTTAGATGTCAGTATATGTTTCATGTTGTTAAAAGTAGCTTTGGCCATTCCTATTCTCTTCTTGATTTCTGTTTCACATCTGCCATCTTCTGTTATTATATGACGAAGATATACGTAGCTCTTGACTTGTTCCAGGATTTTCCCATTTACGTTTATCTTTAATGTGGGTTTATCGTCTGTTTTGCTAATTATCATAGTTTTTGTTTTCTCAATATTAATGTCGAGTCCATATTCATGAGTTATACTGTTCACTTGCTTCACTAGCTCTTGTAACTCCTGTTCGCTTTCAGCTAACAACACGGTATCATCTGCATATCTAAGGTTGTTTATTGACCTTCCACTGATGTTCAGTCCTGGTATTTCCTGTATCTGTTTGAAAATATTTTAGGTGTATAAATTAAATAGGCAGGGGGACAGCCAGAGGGACTTTAAAAAAAAATTTGTTAAAAATGTATTCTTCAAAATTCACAAAACTAAATAAAAGTAAATAAATTTTAAATAATTAAACTTTTAAATGATGTTTATTGTATTTTTGTAGAATTTATACTTCTGAACTTATTAAAGATTAAAACATCACTTCTGGGACACCATGTATATATATATGTGTGTGTGTGGGCACGCATGTGTGTCCGTGTGGGCGTGTGTGTCTGTCCGTGTGGGCGTGTGTGTCTGTATGTGCGTACGTGTGTGTGCGTACGTGTGTATGGCGTCTTTAGGACAACGACAAATCAATCCATTTGTCGTTGTTTCCGTAATCAAAGTGACTGGCAAACGGGTGATCAGCCCGTTGGGTTATGTGTATATGTTTGGATGTTAATTTGTTTATGTGTATATGTTTGTACGCCCAGGGGGGTCTCTTGTGAGATAAAGAAATAATAACACTACTATTCCCATAGTCATGTGATACAGGTCAACTAATATGAGGTTGTGCATGAGAAAGTAGACAGGTGATGCAATATTGAACGACAGTCATGTCGGTAAAATTCTCGTGTACCAAACCTTGTCCGCGTCGGGTTAGCACGACGTACGCCCAACCAGTTTATTTAGCGCTGATATGGCGATGTCGTACGGTAGGTAAATTGTTTTATTTTGCCCGTCTAAGTAAAGAGTGACTGTTGACAGATACACGAGAATGTATAAAAATTAGGTTTCACTGGTGGTAGGTTGAGGGAAAGATATGTCTCTGGAGTGAGTAGGTTTCTGTCCTCCAGCCTATCCGTACGACTGTGCTTTGTTTCCAAGACAGTCTTTGCCGCCCTATCTAAAATAAGACAAGTTACTCTACACACACAACACTATGTGACAACAAGACACTTACACGTGAAATAAACTAAGGATAAATGGGTATGGGTCTGACCAACACACGAAGTTAAATTCTTTGTTGTTTATTATCACTAAAATTGTTTACAACATCAAATACCCAAAGATATCAAGAATTATACAAATAGAGGAAAAAAGAAGAATGGAGAAAACCCAAAAAATATTAACCAAAAGGTTGAAGGTTAGCGCTTAGTTACAGGAATAAACAATCTTGGTACAATATAAGACCAAGTAAAAAAAAAATCAAACAACCAAATTAATAGATATTTCCCAGCAAACAAAAATCATCACACACTCTCTCACTCAGTGGCCACCTCTCACTCCCTTACCTATTGTCTTTTATCCGTGGGTCTGTGGTATCCTTTGTTAACAGTATATTCCTCGAAAAACCCCTTTTTCACTGTGATTAATGTACCACTCCAGCTGTCGAGGGTACAAATTGGCCCCAGTTCCCCCCCCCCCCCCCAAAAAAAAAAAAAAAACAAATGAGGTGAACGCCAAATCTGCTATTATCCACGATAAATCATAAGAGAAGTATGAATCCTAAAGGTTATCGTTACTGTTCTAAACTGTCACTTTTCCTCCGATGGGGGTGCATAAGGGGAGTATAAGTCTAGACACAGGAACTACAACTGAATAAATCCGTAGCGACAACGCTTGCAGTGTCTGGGCGGGAGGGGAAAAACAGGCTTGTTTCCCGCTCGGTCTGAAATTTCTATCTGGGTACTGGTTTCAATATAATCAGGTGACTAATGTAAGAATCCTTGATGTTTTTACCGTTTAAGAGAAGGGATACTTCTAGTATCTGGATAAATCTGGTTGCTCCTAATCTTAAGGATGATGGTGATTGGTTTTTTAACGGCCGACTCTTTGCCAAAGTGCCGGTCCTGCACAGTGTATAAACTAGGTACTCCACTTGAATACAACTGTCAGGTGTCAAGGAAAGTAATGATGATATCAGGTATACGCCACTGTGGGCTGTTAAAATAATATCCTGGATTTGGTAAGTCCAGTAGTTATAATTTACAGTCACAAAATCGGGCTAGTACGCACATTATAAATGAAAAAGACCGTTGGTCGTTCACTTGGGGATCAGGTCTGCGAAAAATACAAGAAAACATTTGTGGGAAAATGCTACCATTCTATATATAAAAAAATATACGAACGAGGACAAGACAATCTCTCATCCGCTCTGTCAATCCTGACGAATAGACGAAATGAAAAGATACACTTTGTTTGTCTTGCGGCCTACAGAGGTTCGCTGGCCGCTGATTTAGTTCGGACCGAGTCGATAATGACTCGCACTCACCGTTTCGTGGCCGGCGGGTCACTCACCCAGTGTTTTTTTTTCTCAATTCGCAACACGTACACATAAATCACCTATTATTTAGTTGCTGTTAAATCGTCGGTGTCTGTTACGATATCGTATTGG